>JAPMLY010000766.1:7500-152500 GCA_026401115.1 Tetraselmis chui
GTGTGTGTGTGTGTGTGTGTGTGCTTATGTGTACTAGGATGGACACGCACGTGTGTGTGTGTGTGTGTGCGTGTGTGTGTGTGTGTGTGTGTGTGTGTGTGTGTGTGTGTGTGTTGGGGGGGGGGGGGGGGGGGGGGTGCTTGGTGAGTGTGTGTGTTAGTGATGGGGAAGGGTAGGGAGACTGCCTTTGGTTGGTAGCTATCCCTTCGTGGCTGGCAATGACTCGCTTTCTAAGATGGCTTGAAAATTGTGCGTTAATTCTGAGCAGCGCTGCACTTTGTTTTTTGGTTGAAGCAGTTGGCCGAGGCGTTGATGACGGAGAACGTCCTGCCGTCCCAGTGCTTGCAAGAGCTGGAGAAATTCTGGGACGAGTATGAACGGTGTTATGGGGGAATGATGAGGCTGAAGCTGGGACTGCTCGGCCTGGACGAACCTCTGGATGAGCAGCTGGTGCATGACTTACTGCTGGTGAGGGACAGTAGGGCGGATCGCGTGCTACTGCCGTCCCCAGTCATTTGATAACCGTTTTGTGATGAACTATGAATCTGGTGGTAACTTTTTGTCCACACGCGTTTAGGTCATGGAGCAAACAGGCGCTGATTTCACCGACACATTCCACAGCTTGTCCATGATCCCTTTGCCCGCCCTAAAAGACACCATTGAGACAGATGGCAATGCCACCGGGCCTCAGGATAAAGAAACTACCGACGGTGGTTTTCTCCATCACGTGTTGCCGTCTCTTCCCTCGCCTCAGCACCTCGCAGCTTCCATCGCTCCCGGGGTTTCCGTCGAGGTATGTGTATCCTGCCAACGATAGGACAGGTACTTATCTCGTGTGTGTTTGTACGTGTGTGTGTGTATGTGTGTGTGTGTGCGTGCGCGCGCGAGTGTGAGAGAGAAAGGGGGGTGTAGGTGTCTGTGCGTAAGTGTGCGCGTGTGTTTATGTGTATGTGTGTGTGTGAGTGTGATCCAGTGTGTGAGCCTGTGTGTGCGCGATGCTGATTCTTGTGGTGCCGGAGACAGGCTTTGGTGGTGAGGTTGTGACATGGCATTGCAGGACATTCACATGCTGCTGATGACCTTCCGCACGGATCCGAGGATTTTGAAGAGCTTTGGTACGAATGCTGCGCGTTTGCAAGTGCAGCTGGAGAGGGCGAAGAGGGCGCAGGCGTTGTCGGTGGTACGCCCCCCCCCCCCCACCAATTGGCCCACTCATAGCAGAGATTGTCAGTCACCTTCCCTGACCCTCCTCTTTGGTATCGTGTCGTGTGTATTTTTAGATGTCAGAGGAGGAGAAGCGCGCGGAGGATGTAAGGAAATGGTCGGGCTGGGTCCGACGATACCAGCAACGCCTACTAAGCGAGGCGCGAGCTGGGGCGTCGCCGGCTGCACGGACTGCGCTGATGGGGTCCGTCAACCCGAGCTTCGTGCTGCGTGGCGGTGCGGTGGAGAGCGCCGTGGAACGGGCGCGGAGTGGGGACTTCAGTGAGGTGAGGTATAGTTTAGTGTCTTGCGGTTAGTGACAAACGTTGCTGTCGGCACTAACGGCCATATCAGAAGATACTGCGCCTCGTTGTGAAGTGGAAGAGCTGATTATTGCATTCACGGCTTTGCGCCTCATACTGAATTACCAATTAATTGATGGATGCTCTTACACGGCAATTCGTTGACAATTCCATCGTATTACTATTTAACCTAGTTTTGGGTGGATCATTGTGGTTGGTTTTCGTGACCTTGCTGTCCCTCGTTCCCTCTTCTCCACTCTTTTACTTTCTTCGCCTTCCACTCATAGCTTTCTGAGATCGGATGAAAATGAGAAACGACTACTAATTGTACACAAAATGTTACGCGATGAACCAACAAAAGGAGAACGGGCGCATTCAATGTTTTGGGGACGCTCTCTCTGTAAGCATTTGCAAACTAGGCCCATATTGAAGGTGGGGAGGGGGCACAAGGGCAAAGAATTAAGCGGACTAGTGTGAGCTCCAAGATCATGGCGATATAGCACCGCATACAACAATGCATGAGTTATTTATTAGTGCGATACATGGTAAAATAAACTAAATGAATACTTAATCAGTACAAGCACCCCCTCAACACACATCCACACACACACTCTCTCTCTCTCTCAACAACATCACGCGGACACACACACACACACACACACATCACGCGGACACATACATACACACACACACACACACACACACACACACACACACACACACACACATCACGCGGACACGTGCATGAACATTTACTGAGCCATTACCTGCCGGCCACGGTCAATTCGATAGTTGCTAGCGCCAGCGCCTGGGAATTGATTTGGTGTTCTTGTCTCTTGTGAGCGCATCATTTCGGCAGGTGCATCAGCTCCTCAGTCGACTGTCAGCCCCATACGCCCCCGAGCTGTAAGGTGACGGTACATGAAGTCGCTTTGTCGGCTACTCGACTGGTCATTCCTCTTGCAGAATCACTGGACATGAAGACACGTGGGCGGGAGACCTACGGGGCTCACTTAACACAGACGACAGATGGATGCCAGTTTGCGGAGAATCGAATATTATTACGCATTGAATTGATGTTTAGTGAGAAGTAGAAAGTTATTCACAAGTGTGAATAATATTTGTTATCAAGTGTAATTTAGTTTGAAGCACAAATGTCATTGATAAGGCGCACCTAAGTGGCGGCGCGGTGAGGATTGCAACTGCAACAAACAAAACATAGAAATAGAACATGTTGCCGTCTATTGCTCCTCCCGTCGCTTCTTTCCGATCCTGGTCGGATGCCAGTTGCTTCCGGCACTGGTTGATCACTTGATCCATACAATATCGCCCGTACCCCCCCTTGTGGTTAGCGTTGTCAAGGGGCCCGCCCGCCTATACTTGCGATGTGCTTTCGCAATGACCCTTAGCACACCGCATGAGGCACTCATGTTGATGGTCGGTACAGACGAGATGAGAGGTTGGGTGGGAAAGTCAAATCGGGACTCCGACCCCAAAGGTGCCGGGTACGGTCGCTTTGACCGAAACCTTCCGTACAAGGTTTTTTCCGGCGGCGACCGACCTATTATCGGCGCTGGACCGTGCCGCTCCGCTCGCCGCGGCTGTCCTCCTTGCTGCTGGTGTCGAGATTCGCCCCATCCTCGACATGTTAGCCAATGTCGAGCGAGTGCCCTTCCCAAGCGTTGCTTCCCAAATATCCGCCGCCAGCTAGCTCCAACACATATGTCCCGCCGTTTACCCGCCCATACCCTCGTCGCCTCCACACGCTCCTAAAAGATACATGCCCCGTCCCCACAAACGGAACAATATGTGAAGAGTATATGTCTTTACAATATATATCGGACGGCCCGAGCGGGAGATTTTGGACATGATATCGTTGACAACCCTCCGTACCCATGCCTCCCTACAATTGCATGGTCGCTCGAATCGAAGTACAACGTTGCCGGATTCACCCCGCCTAGTCCCCAACCGGCATAGGCACGGCTATAAGCTTGCCAACGCCCACAACAATGTAAGGGTGAGTGCCAACGGGCCTCCGAGCAAACCCCCTCCGGGGCCGCCGCCGCTGCGCCGCCGGCGAGCAATATTATGGCAATAGTGCTGCCATTAATGCCATCAATAATCAAAATTGTGGAAAATGTCGATTAACAAAGTCTAATTTGTCGATATATCGCCCTTAATGTAGATACATAAGCGACATTATCGGCTTAAAACCCCCATAGACAAATGTCTCCTTTCTAAAACGTCATCAACACCGAAAATCCTAGATGTCAATACCATCATCGATGTTTCAAAATGTCACTGCCATCGACATCGACAAAGTTAAGTTAATCCATGGATAGCCTTCGAACACACATAGCCTTATATCGGATTTGGAAACACACACGAAGTGCATCGTGATCATCCGCTTTCTCACATGCCTTCACGTTATGTAGATGGCTATGTCTAGAATACGCTCACTAAAACTATGTGTGTGGTGACGCCCGCTGTCGTGACGCGTTTAGGGTGGCATGATTATGGGGATTGAAAAAACAAATTCCCGAAGGATGCATTGGGTCATACGTAGTAGTGTGGATACGCATACATATGTATTCGTTGAGATTGAGGGAGAGTTTAAGCGCTATCCGATAGTGGGAGGGCAAGGTGATCCAATTTAAGGCCCATGTCAATGGCAGCTACTTCATCTCAATTGATAGTGTGCGAAGGGGTCAAGGGGATGTTGTGGAGCAAACTATAATTCGCATCGAGTGGTTGGAGGAAAGCAAGGGTGTGTGGCGGCGGCGCCCCATGGAGCAGCGCCCCACTTCAAGGAGCCGTTACTATTTGTAGTATCATGTATGATATACGCAGATATCAAAATCATATATCATCTGAACGAAATCTGTGTCTACGCGTGCGTGTCAGTGCAACCGCCTATCGATGCTTCCAGGCCCAGCTAATTTAAGTTGTAAATAAGTATTCTGACTTTCCTCCTTATCTGCACTCTCTTTTTTTTTTTTTTTTTTTTTTTTTTTTGCGCCCCCGGGATATGGGACTGGCAGGGAACCCGCACCGGCACCCTCTACAGGCGGCGTTTTGCAAGCATGACCCTCTTCTTATTTCGCGGATGGTGGCTAAAGCTGAAGTTTAGAAAACGAAATCGACTTTTTATTTCCGATAACCCGTACATTTTAAAAGTCGATTCGCCCTCGTACGGGGTTTAGAAAACAAAGTCAACCCCAAAACGTACCACGGACTTTGATTCGGACTTTGTTTCAAGCCCAAAATGAAAACAAAGTCGGGCGTTTTCGTTTTCGTTTCGAAGTCCGAAACGAAGTCGAAAACGAAGTCGTGCTGTACATTACGACATGTGTGCGCGCGCGACCGGTAGCATGGCCACCCGCACCGCCCGAACACCAGCAGGCGACTACATCCGCAAGCCACGCCTCCACCTGTGGAAGGGGTCCACAGGCCTCGCTTGCTAGAATGGAGCGGGCGAACGTGCCGGAGAATCCTCTGCCGCAAGAGCTTCTGGCACTGCTCAGCTCGATGTCAGCCGAGCAGCGGGCGGCCGCCCTCTTTCCGTCCGGCCCACCCCGCGCCGCCATCCCGTCCACACCTAGCCAGGCCGTGGCTGGCAGGGACTCTGGCCAGAACACATGACCTTGCCTAGTTCTGCGCTGGGGGGCTTATTTCTGATGGCGTTGAGGCCAGCAAAACCGTCCTCCTTCCAACAGTATTGGCGTTGTGCGGTCTCGGCCTTACGCTTCCGGCCACGCGGCTCTGCAATGTTCTCAGCGTGCTGCCTCGCCTTGCGCGACGCAACGGCTGCCGCTGCTAGTGTCATATCCAGGGCAGCTACGACAACGAGAAGTAGAAGTTTGCGTTTGTGGGTGGGGTCGAAGTTGTTAGTTGCAGCGGCGCCATCGCACCGCGCCGCAAACGCGACCAGCGCAATCACGGAGGCGACGTTGAGGCGCATCGTGCACACGCACCCGCACACGGTAGCGGTTTGCGGCTGCGAAGCCGAGGGGGGGGCGTGACGGCTGGGCAGCACGTTTGACTGCTTCCGGGGGGTTCCGCCGAGTTTGAAAAACAGCAACGCCGCTGAGCTGATGCTCGTCATGTTAGAATTCGCGCGCCGGGTGCGCGCGCGGGTGGTGATGCGCTGGATACTCCTACATATATTCGTACGGGTACTGGTACGATACTTGTACGGATACCGGTACTCGTACTAGCTGTGTCCATGAAACTTCGATTTCATTTTCTAAACCTGGGTTTACGTAACAGGCCGACGTCAGCACATCGCTACGCGAACGATAAAGTTCCGTACAAAAAAGCGAAAGTCGACTTCGTTTTCTAAACTTCAGCTTAAGTTCACCTGAGAACCGGCCTTATCTCCACTAATCCCCCAATAAATAACAGGGACCATGTCAAAATTCCCCGCCCGCCGCGCTTCGCCGTCGTCAGCGCATCAACGCGGACTTGAGTTCGAGTCGTGGTCGGGCTAGTCGCTTCCGGTATCGCTACGTTCAAATCCCCGCTCTCGCAGTCAAAAGGAGAGAGCGTAGCCACGCAACCTCGATAGCACTGACTGGGGCCAGTGATGTCTGTGAAGCACGGGAGTCAAGTGGGCTGTACTTACACCCGTATCGCTACTCGACCCTCAATCAGTTTCGCTAACAGAGCCAACCGACCGTCCCTTGTCTGAATACAGCAGTGAAACGCGCGATAACCTCTATTGCCAATAGCTGCGTGGCTGAGCCCGACGTCATGTCCGACGGCTGGCCTGTGAGCCTCAAGGTCGGCGCTACCGGTGCTGGGATAGGCATCGGCTGCGGCGTGGGAGTGGGTGTGGGGCGCCCGATCAACCTCGGTACGTTAAAACAGACCTCGTCTCGCATCACTACCTCGCGTTGATATGCGCCGTGCACGACACAGCCACCCTCACTGCCACCTGTCCTCTATTTGCTGTTTATATCACGCCGTCTTCCCCCGAACCGACCAACCCACCCTTTTCCGAGTTATTGCTCGGCAATAATAATACCGTAAATATATGCTTGTAAGTAAATAGTGTTCAAGTTTGCGCATTATGTTCTGACGTCGGGCTTTTTTCCGGGTTGAGAGGACGGAGCGGGGGTTGATTCACTGCTGATAATGGTGCACGTGCTCTGTGCAGGCGGCGTGCCGGTGCTCAGCTCCATGGCCTCGGGCGTATCGCAGGGGGTGGGCTCGCTGAGCAGTGGCATGGGAGTCGGCGGCACGCTGGGGCGAATAGTAAGCGCGCCTTAGCTGACACGTACATTATTTAATAGCAGTATTGGACATGAAGTGATTGTCTGTACATAGCACTGACTTTGGCACTGCTCGCTGGCCTTAACCTACGCAGAGTGCTTTCCTAAGTAGCAAGGGCCTGGTGGGTGGGATCGGGTGTGGCGTAGGCATTGGGTACGGCTTCGGCGCCGGGCTGATGGTCCGACCAGCGGCGCTCGAGTCGTTACAAACGAGCGCGGAGAATTTAATTGGTACGTCAACTATCGTATTTGACCGAGAAAAGACGAAATACGTTATTTATATATTTGAAGCAGCCTTAGTGCCGACTGACGGTGATCGCCCTTGTGACCCGTCAGGAGCTGCCCGTGAGCGAATCGGCATCCCAAACGACAGTCGAAAAGAAGCAGCAGGTATCGCGAATCCTCACAGCGCGGCTGGATCATGGGTCTCGCTCGTGTCGCCATACGACTCCGTCCTCGTCGAAGTCTCACCTTTTCATTCGTAGCGTGTCGGGCGATATATTATCGCGACTCTGCTGTCACCCTTCCCGCTCTCTTCCCTTCAGTGGTTTCCTTGATTACATTATTTATAATTTTCGTTCCCTGTAGAAAATGATAGGTTAATAAGCAGAAACCCAAACATGATACCAGCAACTTCATCATACCTTGCTCCCACTGCCTCTATCAATTACTTTGACGGAACAGCTTTGATTTTGATGGGCATACCAAGTGTACCTGCGCAGGGTTTGCTCCTTCACGACTGTGACTGTGTGATAAGTAATTGCAAAACAGTTGTATCCCATCGTATTTCCGACATCGATTGTGTTAAGCGTAAGTCATGTCATGGCATGCCAAGTCATGCCAATCATGTTATGTCATGTCATGTCCTGTCTTATTTCCTTCAGGAGGAGCTTCTACGCTCGGCTTTGAAGAGGGCGACTCGTCCCTCAGCTCGGCGCCGCCTGCAGCTTCGCTAGGCCATGTTACTCCAGGTGGGCTGTGCGCATGTAGCCCGTGTCGGTATGGGTCTGGGTTGTCGCATAATCCAATCACGATTCCTATGTATGTGTGTATGTGTGGAGGGGGGGGGGGGTGTCGGGAGGGGAAGGTAGGTGTGTGTGGCCTGCTTTCATCCGCGTGGTATTTGCTCCTTGCGTGTTGCGCGGATTTATTTCGACGGTTTGTTGTGTGAAATGGTGGGTGTGTGGGTTTTTGTGTGTGAGTGGGTGTGTGTGTGTGTGTGTGTGTGTGTGTGTGTGTGTGTGTGTGTGTGATTTTTATGTCGTTGTTTGGGCATCAGACATCCATTCTCACTGTGTGTTTGTTACCTATGTATATTTTATTTTGAATGGGTGTGTGTGCGTGTTTTGGGGCGAGCGAGCTGGTATTGTTATTTCCAATGCAGCAAACATACTTTACACACAACATGTCTGAGAGTGGGGGGGGGGGGTGTTTAATCGGAACACGCCCACGTGAATTGCAACACAATTAGCGAATATTCGATATTTGAAATGCGATTACTCGTGTTTATGTTATGGTTTGTGAATGTGTGTTAGTGGTATGAGTGCTCTTGCACTGTGTGCGTGGCTGTGTGTGTGTGTGTGTGTGTGTGTGTGTGTGTGTGAGAGAGAGAGAGAGAGTTGAACTGTGTGTGTGAACTTTCGTTGGTATGTGTTTATGGGTGCAATATGTTTATGTGCGCGTTCATGTGCGTATTGCAGTGTGTGTATGTGTGTGTGTGTGTGTGTGTGTGTGTGTGTGTGTGTGTGTGTGTATGTGATTTGTATGTCTTTGTTTGGGCATCATACATCCATTCGCACTGTGTGTTTTTACCTATTTGTATGTTGAATGTGTGTGTGTCTGTCTGTCTGTCTGTCTGTCTGTGTGTCAGTGTGTGCGTGCGTGCGTTAGTCTGTGCGTGTTTAGGGGCAAGCGAGCTGGCATTGTTATTTCTAATGCAGCACACATACTTTGCATACTACGTGTATTATCAGAACACGCCCGTGCGAAGTGCAACACAGTTATATATTTGTGTTCATATGCGATTAATTGTTTTTATATTATAGTTTGTGAATGTAAGTTTGTGGTATGAGTGCTCTTGCACTGTGTGCGTGGCTGTGTGCGTGGCTGTGAGCGTGTGTGTGTGTGTGTGTGTGTGTGTGTGTGTGTGTGTGTGTGTGTATGACTGTGTGTGTGAACTTTTGTTGGTATGTGTATATGGGTGCAATGTATTTATGTGCGCGTTCATGTGCGTATTGCAGTGTGTGTGTGTGTGTGTGTGTGTGTGTGTGTGTGTGTGTGTGTGTGTGTGTGTGCGTGTGTGTGTGTATGTATGTGTGTGCATGTGTGTGTATGGCTGGGAGACTAAACATGAAGGGGGCGCTCTGTGTCAAATTTATCAGACGCACGTCAGACGACAGTCGTACCTGTGACGCCACAAAGGCCGGAAAGCCCTCAATTAGACGACATTCAGAAAGAGAACGAGGTTCTGCGGGCGCTGCTGAGGTGGGATGCTGCACCGTCGACCCTCTTTCCTTTTTGACCCCGTGAAATGGCAAGCTGGGCGACTTGAAGAAATTCTCTTTACATAAATGGTTGTTATTCAGCGTTTGTATGAATGAATATCAGGCAAAACCGAGACATTGGCGACTTGAAGAAAGAGAACGAAGAGCTGAGGAAGGCCATTTGCAAGATCGACCCCAAATCTGAAGTTTGTGACAATGTAAATTAAAAACGCGGCGAACTTGTCGCACCCTCAATCGCATGCGTCGGTGTATCATCATCTATCGAAAGTTCTGTCGCGGTGACGTTGCATCGGTCGCGGGCGTATCGACGAGAAGCTTCCTCGCAGGAGACGACGGAGCCTTCTCCTCGTCGCCCATTAATTTTTATGAGCTCGTCGGTCGCCGTGCAGCGTAGGACACTGCGTCGACGGTATTGCTTTCTTTTCCTCACAAGCACACCGCCCGGCAACTCGCAACTCGTGCGTGTGACCGGAGTTGCGCATCGAGTTACAATTATCGTCGCAATGTCGTGTGCTAAGTATTTGGCGGACTTGCAAAAGACAAGAACTCTTCGACCGTGTTTCAACCGCCTCGGGTTCCGTAGTATCGCTATGTTCTGCCACTTTCTTTCTATTCCGTGCTCGAGGTGGCCCGTTGCTTGCCGTAGTAAAGGCTAGGGATCAACATATGAGTTTTGGCTCTTCGTGTTAATGATATTGATATGTTGGATTCACGGGCACGCTGATTACTAGAAATATGCTTACAAGGAAAA
Organism: Tetraselmis chui; assembly: GCA_026401115.1. NCBI lineage: Eukaryota > Viridiplantae > Chlorophyta > Chlorodendrophyceae > Chlorodendrales > Chlorodendraceae > Tetraselmis > Tetraselmis chui. Next base: position 17,534 of record JAPMLY010000766.1, read on the forward strand.
GCAGCGGAGACCACCAAGTAAAAAGAGTGAAAGAGGAAAAAACCTAGGCCCGAGGAAAGTGAAAGCATGCCACAGCATCAGCACTGCCTTCCTTGCAAAGCGTCACGGAGATAGGAACCCAAAGTACCATGAAGAGCAACGCAAAGACGTTGCATATGAATTCTCGCCTCACATCCCCCCAAAACGCCGAAAAGGAACAGAAGTAGTGCGACGAACGAAATGTCGCATACGAACATAACTGCAAGTACGAGAGTTAGCAGCACCCATGCCACGGAAGCGACGAACTTCCACCAAAATTGCGAGGCCATCAACCAACTCAGCTCCCATAGGCGCCACCCGGCTCTCATCCTCCAAAGCGAAGGGATAGTAGTAATGGACAGACCGAACCGAAGGCGTGCCAAGCAAAGCAGAAGTGCGGAGGTCCGCATCAAGTTTGCCATGTTGATCTCCCAATGCAAGACTGCCTGGGAGTGGGAGACGAGCACCTACACGTGGAACATTGGTATTCGTGCGAGCACTTGTAATCGTCACATCAACAACCATATTATGGTGTGGAGCCATTAACTCTAACCAAACTACATCCCCATGACGATCTCGGGCATGCTGATGACAATACTATGGGTTGACATTTTTTATTATCGATATCGATGACACTTTTAGCACATGTCATCGCGGATTTGTTGATTGTAAATTCATCGTACCATCGTGCTCGAGGTGGCCCGTTGGTTGTCGTAGTAAAGGCTAGGGATCAACCGAGTTTTGGCTCTTCATATTAATGATATCAATATATTGGATTTACGGGCACGCCGATTACTAAAAATATTCTTACAAGAAAATGCATCAGAGACCACCAAGTAAAAAGAGTGAAAGAGGAAAAAAACTCTGCCCGAGGAACAAAAAGGCATGCCACATCATCAACCCTACCCTCCCGCAAAGCGTCACGGAAATAGGAACCCAAAGTACCATGAAGAGCCTAAAAAAAGACGTTGAATGAATTCTCGCCGCACATCCCCCCAAAAACTGCGAAAAGGAATAGAAGTAGTGCGACGAACGAAATGCTGCATACGGACATAAATGTACGAACGAGAGTCAACAACACCCATGCTAGGGAAGCGACGAACTGCCACCAAAATTGCAAGGCGATCGACCATCTCAGCTTCCATAGGCCCCAACTGGCCCCCATCCATCAGCGAGGGGATTGTAGTCATGGACCGAAGGCGTGCCAAGCAAAGAAGAAGTGCGGAGGTCCGCATCGAGTTTGCTATGCTCAACTCCCAATGCAAGACTGCCCGGGAGTGGGAGCGAGCACCTACACAAGGAACACTGGTGTTCGTGCGAGCACTTGCAACCGTCACATCAACAACAAAGCCACATCTCCATGCCTATATCGGGCATGCTAATGGCGATGCTTATTAGATACTATCGGTTGTCATTTTTGAATATCGATATCGATGACACTTCTAGCTGATATCATCGCGGATGTGTCGATTATGAATTTATTATACTTACTTTTGTATTTCCTTGATGTAAATTTGATGGTATTGATATTAGCACAACCGCAATCATGTTCTCGACCTAACACGATTATACATGGGCGATATCATCATAGGACATAGGGTGGTGTTTCCGTGATGGTGATGCTATCCACAATGTATCGATTATAGCCCTAGCTTGACTTGTTGCTGACCCGGTTTGATTTCAGTTCCGGCCTGGTCGTGTACAAGAATTGTAAACGGCACCCTCCTTTTCAATTATGACTTGGCCACTTGGGCTGCCCATTGGCCGAACCTCCACCGGACTTTTTATGCACTTACATGCCGGAACGAAAGAGTCTCATGTAATTATATGGATTTGGTCTTTAAAAGCCGACACGTAAAGGTGGCATGCGGCGAAAGAAAGTAGGAGCGAACGGTCTGTACCGGAAGTGCGCAATTGGATGATGCATGCGGTAGTCTTCCTCTCGTCACATACAACAGTCTTGTTTTCATATCTCTTGCTTCTCGCCTCATTCTTCATCGAGTAGACCTACCCATGATTCTGCCGCGTTTCTCAACTTAATCCATATGCCAAACGAAGGTTTCAAAATTGTCTTCTCAAGTTTTTGTGACCCGCCTGACACTCTTTCCCTCTTCTCCCTCATGTTCGCGGATTTCTGCACCTCACGGAGAGTCATATAATTATGTAATGAAACGCTGAACCATATTTCTTTCTTACCTTCCTCCGACGCCCGTCGAGTATAATTTGCGTGCGAGTGAACTAATAACGGAAGGGACGAAAGTATTGGGGGGGGCAATGGGTACATCCGATTTTGCTCGAGACGTGTTCGAAACGGCCTAATGTCTCCACGGAAGGGACGAAAGTATTGGGGGGGCCAATGGGTACATCCGATTTTGCTCGAGACGTGTTCGAAACGGCCTTAAGTGAGTATGAGGCCTACGGCGAACGTCTAGGGGGTCTAGCGGCTCACCGGCACACTCACACTGCGCTTCGTATCCATCAACATTGCAACCGCCGCTTCGGACACTTTGCCCGTACAGTCCCCCGAGGTCTTGGCAGGGGCGAGGGCTACGGTGACACCTTCCTCGAGCGCGCTGACAATGCCACCCTAGATGTGGCGGCTGAGATATTGGGCCTTCCCGCAGCTAGCCTACCCCGCAACACTCGCTCCGAGATGACTCTTCCCATACGCTTCGGAGGCCTGGGGGTGGGGGACTTGGTTGCCTTGGCGGATGCGGCCCATGTCGGAGCGGCCGGTTTGGCAGTGGGCTCAGCTATTCGTTTCCTTACATCACAAGATGCTCGCGTGCGCGGGGATTCCCAAGACGAATTTCCAATGGAGCCGACCATGTATGGACGGTTAGCGAGTGCTATGACCATAGCGGTGTCCCGTAGGCACGGTACACCGGACGGAGACGACGGTGATAACGAACCCATGTGGTCGTTAGAACTCGCTTCATCATGGGCGCGCTTGGATGCTGCGTGCGGTTCTCACGCTCTCGCCGAGTCTGAACCCTTGATAACCACTGCCTTAGCGATGCTCCCCCCGCAACGTCCAACGGTGGCTCGCGCCGGTTGCGTAGCCTAAGCCCGATCAAACAACGAGCAGATTGCTCGGTCCCTCGATGGCCTACCCTCGCTCGTCCCGCTTTCTGCGTTTGCCACGGACATCTTTCCAAAGCTACAAGCCGACATTAGTGAGCGCGTGAACTTGCTTCGCTTCGCGAAGCTCGCTCCCACGTTTTCCAACCGCGCTCGGCCGGAGTCTAGGCGTTTCGTATCTCGTCTCGGCCACGGCGCCCTTGCGTTTTTGGCTTCGGACCCGCCTACTTCGGGTCGCCTGGGCGAGCTCCGTGACAAGTTCCCTGAGCACTACGACGCAATTTTCCGCGTCGCGGTCTGTCGCATCTTCGGCCTACCCTCATCCCGCATGCTCTCTTCTCTACGCTCCCCCACTGCTTGTGCTTCTTGCCATCTCTCGGTTCAAGCTATGCGGGGTGCGTTCTCGTCGGCGGGTGTTGACATGTCGGATTATGCGTGGGCCACTGCTTTTGCGGACCATTTGGCTCGTTGCGGCGGAGATGCTTCGGTCCACACCGCTCACTCTTGGTTAGTGACGGCCCTTGCGGAAATCATCTCCGAGGTTCGTGGCGCACTCGGGGTTGGCGTCGAGGTTCTCACAGATCCCACGATGTTAGTTCAACTCCCCAACGGCAACGACGGTCTTCCCGCGGATGTGGGTGTCTTGCACTATCACGGCATCCGAGGCTCCAAACTTGCCCTTGATGCCGTGGTTTCCGGTTTGTTCGGCGTGTCTAGCCCCCCGTCACCCGAAGTCGCTCTCCGCCATGCTGAGAAGACCAAGTTCGAGAAGTACTCGGAGGGGTTGAGGAGTCGGCCCAACATCCGTTTCATTCCCTTTGCAGTCACGGAATTTGGTACTCTCGGCGGCCACGCCACGGCTTTCTTGACGGAGCTAGCCAAGCAGGCAGCCGCATCTAAAGGGATGCATGTGGGCAAGTTGTTGGCCTCCTGGCGTCGAAAGGTCTCTCTCGCCGTCCACGTTGCTCACGCGGACAACATCTTGCGCGGTTTGTCCGCCGCTGCGGACGGCGTGGAGGCCGCTTCTTCCTCGGATGGGATGCCTTCTCTTGCCACGGCGCTCTTCACCCGCGCCATGGGCCGCAAGCGTCCCCGTGCTTCCTCGAGCGGCGCGTGAGGCGCCGCTTGTCGCCTCCACGTGTTGCATTCTCGGCGTGGCCTAAGAGTTTCTTTAGTTTAATCTGCTAGGTTTGTGCACAATGTAGTGCATTTATTTTGCTGTGCTTTGGATTCCGTGATCCTCTTGTCACTCTTGTCACTCTTGCCCTCTTGTTTCCCCTCCCACTTTCCCTGTCCGTGCTCATTTGGTTCTTCTTGTAAACAAAAACAGTGAACTAATAACGTCGTCCTCGGCTACCGTTGACTCCGTGAACGATCTGCTTATACTTCGGATCATGTCCGTGGAATTACTCCATCAGGCTGCGGGGCGGCGGAGGTGTTGAGACGCAACGTCATCGGCCTCCGGCGAGAGCATCCCTGATCGCCGAGGCCAACAGCCTCTCCGCTCATCGAGGAAGCACAAAACTGTGTTCGCAGCGCTGGGAGCCAACAAGTTAGCCTCGGCTCTACGCACGCGTGGCTAACAGGTGTTGACACGGCTCTCACTCACTGTAGCTGAAACACCCACGCGTCTAGAGCTGCTCCCACACTCGCCTGTCACGGGTGGGACGGCGGACGATGGTGTGGGAGGAGGAGGTCGCCGCGCGGCGAACGAAGGCGGCCGTCGTCGCCACCCGCCGCGAGGTGAGCCATCGGCCTGAGTGAGGGCGTACACGAGGAGAAACGGGGCGTGGCTCCGAGTCCGTTGGCTTTTGTGTCGCAGTAGGTTACGGCGCGCTTTATTTTCGTCTGCTGACAGTTTTTCGTTGCTTGGCGCTCAGTTGAAGGGGCGTCCGGCGAAGAGTAACAACATCGAGGGCATCGTGCCCATCACCATCGTGGGAGGCGCATCGTACGGAGTGGTGTGGTGGGTTAAGCATGGCAGGAGGGAGTACGGCCGGCAGCTTCAGAAGGCGAGGAAGGGCGCGGCGTCTTGGGTGCGACGGACGTGGTCGGCTTTCGTCAGCAAAGTGACTGGAGGGAAGAAGTCAGGGAGGAACAATAGCAAGCCCATCGCCAGCTCCCGCAAGGCCGTTTCCACACGAGATGCTGCTGCTGATGCCGCGGAGAAAAGACAACGCCAGGCCGCATCAGCTCCCAACCAGGTGCGTGTGAATGAATACGCTGGACGGCGTTCATTGCCCTTATTGAAAAGTGTTGTGACGATGATGGTTATGAATTCATAATCATCATCGTCATCATCATCGCATGCACATCTCCTCCACCTGCAGACCTGCACACATACCTGCTTGATCACTGACCTGTGAGTTGTGTTGCCATGTGTAGGGCTTAGCGCCCTCCGCGGCTGGAAGCAGCACCGCATCAGCACCAGGTGAGCACGCCACCACTGCATTACCTGCATCGCTCTCCGTCGTCAGCCGGTGGTGCATGTGGCTAGCTTCATGCTGAAGCTGGGGCAATAGCTGCTAGTGGCTCTTTCATGTATGGCATGTGTTGATTTGTGTAAAGTAATACGGTGACCAAGCTGTTGCGGCTGTGGCCTGCAGAGCCGGCCCAAGCGGCGTCTCCGCAAAAGGTGGCGCCCCCCGCCTCTGGACCAACCAAATCGAAGAAGAAAAAGAAGGGGAAGAAGAAGAAGTAAGCTTATATGGGGTCGTGGGTAGGGGCGTAGCGCTGGTGCGTGCTCAAAGTTAGGGCACGCGAAAGGATGGAAGAAACAGGCAACTGTAATACGCAACTGAGCTAATACAGAAGTGGGTAGAGTGTTCATGAGTCTCCTGTGGTGGATGCTCTCCGTCGTGGGTTGTTCGTTCCACTGAGGCTGCCTCTCATCTGGCATCCAGTCTCCTCTGCGGCGGACGGAGCATCTTGTGTGTTCTGAAGGACCGAAGGTTCTGCCTCAGCAAAATGTGGTTTTAGGTCTGGTGGGTGTTTTGGCGGCTGATAAGAGCTTGTGGTCTGTTTAGGCGCACAGCATACGTAGCAAGCGTGCTCACAATTGTTTGTGTACACACGGGCAAAGAAAGATATCAGAGTCCGTGTGGTTGACTTTTGTCATGGTAGGCAAAGAGGCGTGGCGGAATGTTATGTGTTTGGAGGGCACACGACGGGGCATCAACTCGGGATTGTCAAAGGTCGCCGGTGAACATCGTTCTTGAAGATTTTTATTTCGGTTTGTTTAGATGGTGTGGCACCCGTGCTGCATCCCCCGCGCCTTCCCTTCGACTCGCAGATTTTGTTAGGCTGCGCCTTGTCGTCGCTTCGTTTGATTTTGCCCACGTCGTTTTGTTTTTATATTGATAGTTCCCAGTTTTTTTCATTTGAAAAGCTACTGGTAGAGTCAAATAAGCGCCATGTTTTTGAAAACCCCTTGAGTCTATTTGCCAACTAGCATCGAGGGGAGTGGGACGTGCTGTGTTCATGCTGTTTAGCATGACATTCTCCGTAATATTGCGAATGATGTCAAGCTTTGGTGATGTGCAGATATTGTAAAAAAATGAAATAAACGTAATCTTTTAAAATTAACCGCCTTGCGTTGAGTGCTTCCTAAGGGTCATCTTGCATGTGCCATCTAGTAAACTTGGCATACAAAACTTAGCCCGTGGAGGCACTCGTAAACTGTGCGGCGAACTCGTCGTACTATCGTCGATTGTGAAAGTAACTCCTCAATTAAAAAAAAAAAACAATATTTTACTTGCCCGCCCATGACGAAATTTCAGTACGCTCGTTGCAATCCGACTATGGTTTTCTATGACCTTGGGTAGCGATATATTTCTTGATGGAGGTCGTTGCTCGCGGCACACTTGTCTAGGCCTAGAGTGTCTTGTAACCCTGGAAGCTCCTCGAAAAAATCATATACAATGTTTGAAACGAGCACAACATAATATGTCACAACAAACATGTAGTTATGGACACAAAACACCCGGTGATTGCTATGATCGCCTATAATGATACTCGGAATGTTGCCATTTTCTTGTTGCCGTTTCTCTGTCTTCCGCACTCTGCTCACACCGCTCCTCCGCCCGCCCATGTGATCCGCCGGTTTAAGATAGGTAAGCCCCATGTCACCTTAGGGACATGGAGGGGGAGGGGGGGGATGACGCCCTTGTTCGCAGACAATATAAGCTAGACGGCTCGCGCGCCGGCTTCGCGCCCAGATTTACCATCCTTGCTCCCTATAATACATGCTTTTTGGCCTTGTCATGGTGTATGTATCTAATAATCTCGGAGATCCGACACGTGTTCCCGTGGGTTGTCGATACAACGTACAATAATGTTGCGCATGCGCATCAAGGTGAATGCAAGTAGTGCACGGCCTTTAGCCCACATGTACGCCTTTACATTTACATATCATTGTGCAATAACCTCAAAGTGACATACACAGGCAAGGCATGTAAGTCGCCCATGCTCGACATCATTTACTCGTGCAACCGTTGATACAACATGTATACCCAAAACGTTAGTTGGCCCACACGGTGCTTGCATGTCCACGCCTTCCAATTGGTATTGCTTTGACGGTCTGCCCGACCCCGACACTACAAGTTTAACTTGCCAAATTTCTAAATTTTCTCTGTGCATGACGCAAGACACACCGTCGTACGTGTCGCTCACGCCGAAATGTGCCAAACGTGAGATGTGCATGTATGGATATACAATTCATCGTATCATATCCCCCGACTCCCTTCGCGTGAGACCGACCTTGTTTGGCTTTAGGTACGACAGTTTGATTTTAAGATCGCTAGACAAACGTTCCCCGAGTAAAGACATATCCGTTGGGTTGGCTAAGCATATAGTATGTTACCTTATAGCTTTGGTTCACCAAGTGTAATAAGCCACGATATTGCAATTGGCGGTGTTTGCCTACCTAACGGCATTGTATCTATTTATAGTTTGCCAGCTACGCTCGTTTGAGAAATGTGTACGTGTGGAAGATGGGATTGTTAGCACTAGCATCCCGTTGCATAGTACTTATGTACAAGGTAGCTATTTGTCATTCTAGTACTTAGTGTTATGCTATTAGCGGTACTCTATTCCCTATTAGTGGCGGTCGGCCGGCCTTGCCGGTGCCTTCGCCGGCCGCCATCTCTCTCCACTCACTTCTCGAGTCACCACAGCCGGCCTCCTTGTGGGGCCGGCACGACCTCCGTGTAACTATCCGTTCCCAACTCTAACAGGTTATGGGCCCTCCACCAAGTTACACTAGAGAAGAGCGTGTGTAAAGCGCTCGGCGCCACGCTAGTCCGACCTACTACCACGTAAAAAAGAGTAGAGCGTGTGTAAAGCGCTCGGCGCCGCGCTAGTAATTCATCGTCCCACCGACCCCACGCTTCGCCTTCGAGCTGGTTGTCCGCGACTGTCCTACCATCTCCCACGTAAAAAGGAGAAGAGCGTGTGTAAAGCGCCCGGCGCCACGTTCGCCCCACCCAGCTTTCTATCTCACCTAGCCTTCAGCCTACCGATGCTCTCGACCGGATCTGGTTTTTAAGACCGACCCGCGAAAAATTCGGCCCGTGCGTACTTTAATTAGTAGTGTTATTGTTTTTTCCCGAGGTAATGCCGCAACGCTCACCTAACTTAGCGAGGACCTTTACTTTCCCACGGCGAAAAGGGGGAGTCAGCACGAGCGCTCGTCTATGTTTTTTGCGTGCCTACACGCTCCTAACGGCCTTGTTGGCTGTGATTCTTCCTCGCCGGTCGCTCTCATGCGTCGGCTAATTCCCCCGTGGACAGTTTTTCCCGCTACATGTGAAAATAGTACATTACGCAGTACATTTGGAACTGCTTCATATCGGCAACTCGCCGGTAGCGGCACGTTCTTGTGAGCGCATGTCGCTACACCTACCCGGCCGGAGACACACGCTACAAGCACTACACCTTCTACCAAGATGACACCTTCCTCAACGCAAGCTAGGACGACGTCAAGACCTCGGCTACCTTGAGGGGGGGTGTTAGCACTAGCATCCCGTTGCATAGTACTTATGTACAAGGTAGCTATTTGTCATTCTAGTACTTAGTGTTATGCTATTAGCGGTACTCTATTCCCTATTAGTGGCGGTCGGCCGGCCTTGCCGGTGCCTTCGCCGGCCGCCATCTCTCTCCACTCACTTCTCTAGTCACCACAGCCGGCCTCCTTGTGGGGCCGGCACGACCTCCGTGTAACTATCCGTTCCCAACTCTAACAGGGATCTCATCTATTACTTGAACCGTGGTTCGCCTATGTACCGAATTCGTGTCTCTCACGGGTGTCGAACCCGGGACCTTCGGCACTAGGCCATAAGCTTAATTGACGCGTCGGGAAAGAATGGATGTCACTTAAAGTGATTTTTTTGCCGCTAAGTTTCAAATCACGACATAACCACGCCCCTCCGCCCCGGACTCTCTCCGGACCGCAGCCCGGCTCCAAAACCAATGTGGCATGTGGGCTGTCATCTATAAATAGAAATTTATAGAAATTAGAACCTTTTTACAACAATTACCGATAACTCGGTTGCTGTCTCATGGCGTTCCAAATGCTGCCACCTAGGTCTTAAGGATAGGGGTTTACGCCGGTGGGTCCCTTGCCCATCCCTCTCCGTCCGCAATAACAACATAATATAAATCATACAAGGATATACATGGTGTATCGCTACGAGCAAAAGTATGAAAAATACTACGTTGCTATCTCCACGATGCGCGGCCCGCTCCCGCCGGTCGAGGGCCTTGATCGGCCTAGATGGTTAACATGCGCCGGTCGAGTCGGGCTTGCTTGACCTAGGCTCGTGTGCGACTCCGGTCATGCCGGAGCTTAGGGGGAAAGGCATGCGAAAAACCTCCTCACTCAAGCCGTCGAAGGCCCCTACTCGATCCACTCACCCTCGTCCGAGATAATAACCGCTCGTCCCGTCGTAGCTCTCCTCCTATCGCAGGCCTCCCCTTCCCTTCTGGGAAGAGGGAAGGAAACTATAGCTACAACCGGCTGATGTCTGTCGCTCCTCCCGTCGCGTATGGCATGTCCCGGGCGGCTGCAAGCTATTTTCTGCACTGGTTAATCCGTACAATGCCGCCCTTGCCCTCCGATTGTGGTTTACGCGGCCATGGGGTCGCCGATTTGGCATGGGTGCTTTCATGATAACCCTTGCACACCGCCGAAGGCACTCCTATCGATGGTGAGTACCGATGAGGAAGAGGTTGGGTGGGAAAGTCGGATCGGGGCTCCGACCTCAAAGGTGCCGGGTACGGACTATGTAACCAAAACCCTCGGTACATGGTTTTCAAGCGGCGGTGAATTTAATATCAGCGCCGCAAGACCGTGCCGCTCCTCTCGTCTTGGCTGTCCTTCTCGTTGTTGATGTCGAGCTCCGCCCCCCGGGATGGGTATGGTTGACCCCATGAGCGCTGGTGGACATCGAGCGAGCCCCCTCCCATGGCGTTGCTTCCCGGCTGCCCGCCGCTAGCTCCAAGACTCGCGTCACACCGTTGATCCTTCTGTACCCTTCTCGACAAAAAATATTTCACAAAACACCCCCCCCCCCCCCCCCCCCCCCTCCCCCCGCCTCTTTATCGGGATAATATATGAGGGTATTCAATCGCAAAGAAACATATTACTTTGATCACGCGGATCGCAACTCCCGGTAATCGTTTAGCCTCCTACTGTGCCAAGCCTAGTTACATGGTTACCAGCGCCCACCGAGTGGAGGTAGAGGTAGCTGCCGAGGGGCATTCGAGCGCACTCCCCTCATGGGCCGCCGCCGCAGCGCCGCCGGCGGGCGCCGTTGTCATCTATTACTTGAACCGTGGTTCGCGTATTTTCCGAATTCTTGCCCCTCACGGATATCAAATCCGGAACCTTCGGCACACTAGGCCACAAGCTTAACCGACGCGTCGGAAAAGAATGGATGTCATTCAGTGGATTTCTTGTCAATAAGTGCTAAATCACGACATATGCATTATTTTTGCACTCGATTCCGTTCTTCTCTTACTTGTTTTTTATCAAACCGTCACCAAACGTTTGAACACTACCCGCCGCGTCTTCTCTTGATTACATTTACGAACTGTTCAAAGTAGTTTCTCGATTTATACACTCCTCCACAAAACTCCGGACAAGATTTCGCACCTACGCAAGTAGAAAATGCAATCATGCGTCGATTTTATTGACAAATATCCTGAAATCCCAGGCAATGCTTTTGCGCGCAAAATGGAATGCACCGACAACTGCGAGGGGCGAGTTCGAACACTGCCGGGCATGTGTACTTGGGGTTATCGCGCCCGCACCCGTGCGGCACGCCCTTTCAAACAGTCGCCGTGCTTGGTAGACGAAAAGAGTAACGGGCGCACAACGCCGCAATATGAACGCTAATGCGACGGTCGCGCAAATATTATGCATAGGCGACGGAGGGAGGAGGTGTTGGGCAGGCCGCTGTGGGGGAAACGCAAGAAATCGCGTATGTAGACTTACCACCGATATGCGCACAACCCAAGGGCAAGCCGCTTTGGGCAACAATGTTCAAGCGATCATAACTTCCTGATATATGGTCAAAACTTTTTATAACAGGTACCGTTGGACGTGTCTTTTCAATGCGCGTCGAACGCACCTACTTTGGAGTTCAAACTCCCACAAATCGATTTGTTATGAATTATTTTAATTTACAAACTATTCCGGCACCGCTGAGCCGCAGTGCCAAGCAACACCCATCGAAGTCGGCTCACCTCCTGAGACGATTTGTGCGGGGTTTGTCGATATATGTTTACCAATTCTTCATTCCTATTGACCTCCGAGCCCAATTCCCGACGCGTGCCACGCGTGGGGCGGGTGTGGTTGGAACAAGCACATACCCAAGCATTCCAAACACCACCGTCAACGTGGTGCGTCCCTAACGGCCAAGTTGGACCTCGCCCCTCCCCTAAGCCAATCGCCCTCGCATGTTTACAGCGTGCAGTGTTTATCCAAACCTGCGTCATGTGCGTTTTTGCTCGCCTGCTTTCCAAAACATCATCCGTGCCAGCGGCGTGAACTTCCGTGCTCTATTCACACACCCGCAAACCAAACCTCGCGCATTGAACACGGCACCCACGCCTCCAAACCCCCTCCAAACCCCCCCCAAAAATACGGTGTTGTGGAACACAGAGAAGTATGCAGCTTGGTATGAGCGCTTGAGCAATGCCCAAGCGTGGCGCTCAGAATGACGTGTGTAGTTCAGACAATTTCTCGGGAGTTTATGGGCTTAATTCGACAAACTCCACCGACAACACCCGCTTTAAGCTGAGGTCTAACCACCCCGGATGGCGGCTTACTGCTTGCTTCTCGGCTCTCCTACAATTGGGTGGTACTCGGGTATCGTCGTGCTTGACGTGGTGAGAGGGGAGCGTGTTCTTGACTAGCTCATGCTTAACATAATGCATGTCCGGACTTTTGTGGAGGAGTGTAGTAGGTTGCATAAGGATTCCAAGGAAGCTCGACACCTAAGGAGCATCGTTGATAAGCATAGTCTCACTGGCGGACTATCATAGTTTTAAGCTTTGATTTGATCGAGAGTTTGAGGTTGCCGATGAAAACGCCAATAAACGAATAACGGCCACCGTTTGCATAGCTTGCTGGCGCCATTTTACTTGACACACGCCACCGCTGAGAGACATTAAAAAAATACACACGCAGAGAAATAGACAGACAAACAAACATAAATGCAGTTTTCTTCAAATTGACATCGACAAGAATGTTTTTTAGGGTTTTTATTTCATTATGTCCTTCCCGGTGGGTTCCAATACTTTTTATTGTAATCAAATTATGAACTTGACCAGATTCAACCATACACATTTTACCCGCATTATACCAGTACGTTCTTGTACGGGATGATGATATCGTACAGCCTACTTGGATGCCACTGATGACAGCCTGTCCTCTCGTAGACCGCCGTTTTTTTATTTTTGAACTCTCTGCGCTTGCACCCAACTCAAGGTCGTCGCAATTCACCGTCGCCGCCGTCGGCCAGCTTGCTGGTGAAGTCTCGCTATCTTCTCGCTTACGGGTAGTCCTAGTGCACGCTCACGCCAAGCTGCAATCACTGGGCTAATCTTGCGCGAGATTTGGACAGTGCTTCGCAAGTGAGCGTGTAGTTCTCGTCGGAGAAGTGCGCCGGAGAGGCGGAGGCGGCTGCGCGAACGAAAAGGGTTGCCGCGAGTTTACACCGAACACGCCAGATTCACGATTAGGGTTGGGTCGGGAGGGCGGCCCGGAGAATTAGCGACAGGAGAAGGGAAGTCAAAATGGACGTCGCGCACGTTCACGAAACGTTCCAGGAGAGCCTGAGCAAATCGCTAGGCCTCGTGGTGCTTTCAGAAATCGGCGACAAAACGTTTTTTATCGCGGCGCTGTTAGCGATGCGCTACGGCCGCTCTCGGGTGCGCTGACGGCACATTCAACGCCAAACCCTCTCGTAACCCTGCAAGCACTACACTGCACCGCTATCTTTGGGGGTCAGGCGAGGTGTCCGACCCGCTCGTGGTCGACCTCCACGCAGATCCATTGGAAGCCGTTGCGTGTCGTTTACAAAAACTGACGTGCCTCGTTCCTGTGACTTGTCTGTTACTAGGTCTTTGCCGGGTCATGGGGCGCCCTGGCACTGATGACCATCCTATCCACCGCCATGGGCTGGGCTGCACCACAGCTGGTGCGTACGCACCCCACCACTCCACTGAACCCTCCCTCACCGAGCCACCCCCGTCATGTGTAGCACAGGCGCATCACCTGAATGTCGTTGCTGCCTCTCAGTTCCCATTAACGCCATCGAGTGTGGCTGTATTCTCTAAGATATCCCCTTCCCTTGCCGTACCAGATCCCAGACTATATCGTCCATCGCGGTGCCATCGCGTTGTTCTTCATGTTTGGGATCCGCATGTCGTTTCAGGCGTTGTTTTGGAAGGAGGTGGGTGCTGATGTGTAAAGCCTCTCTAGATCTCGCTGCCCCATAATCACGAAATTCTGCATGGGCTGATGGAAATCCCCTCTGAATTTTTACGCACTCCTCAGCCTGAGGTGTCTGAGCTCGATGAGGTTGAGGCAGAGCTGGAGGAGCATAACCTGGTGGGCGGTGAGGCAGCCGATGGAGTAGACACAGCAGAGGTGATCAAGGTGAGAGCAACGGGCGTGTGAACTCCAAGTGCGTAGTCTCCCCCCCCCCCCCCCCCCCCCCCCCCTCCCCCCCCATCAGCACGATTGTATGGCCTCACTGTGGCGCGGGGGTCTGCAGGGCAATGCCAGTTTGAACGGGACAGGCAGCATGAAGCAGAGAGGTAGTGCAGCCAAGGAGGCCGCGCCAGTGAATGGCGATAAGAAAGCAGCTAAGGTGATTGCTAATGGGTGGATTGTGCTCGTAAAAGGAAAGCTTGGGCAGACTTATTGGCCATGGTGCTGACCTGCTGCAAGTGCCGATTGCGAATGGCACAGGAGGAGAAGCCTGGCTTTCTGAAGAGCTGCCTCTGCCTGGTGTTGCCCGCCATTGTGGTGGAGGCTTTTCTGATGACATTTCTTGCGGAGTGGGGTGATCGCAGCCAGTTGGCCACCATTGGGTGAGGATCCCACTCGCTGTGCGCCGGACAACCATCATAGTCTGACCCCTCCTCCCCAGGAGTGAAAAGCACGTGTCACTGCAGAAATGCTTTGTTAATGTTTGCGTCTTGCCTTTTGGGGCACCACTTGGCGCTCAGGCTGGCGATGGCAGGGAATGCTTACGGCGTGTGCTTGGGGGGAGTCCTTGGGCATGCGGCCTGCACTGGGGTGGCTGTCGTGGGAGGCAAGCAGCTGGCCAAGTACATCAACGAGCGCGTCGTCTTGGTATGGCAGCCAAAAATAAGCACGTGTCCCCTCATATTCTCGAAATGACTGGGTGGTACTTCTGTCCTTGTGTATCTAACTGCTGCTTTGCGCAGGGGGCGGGCGCGCTGCTGTTTCTGATTTTCGGTCTGACTGCTCTTGTGGAGGAGGTATGAGCTGCAGCGACAAGGAAGAAGTTGGCATAGCATCGTGTAATGTAAATCAGTGCAGTACCCAACAACTCTGTATGCATGCCACACACACACACACACATACGCACAAACGCATACGCTCGTAGAACACACACACTCACACACACTCACACAGATATTCGCTCGTAGAACACACACGCACACGCACATGCACGCACACAAACACATTCGCTCGTTGAACACACATGCATTCACACATACACACACACACACGCACACAGACAGACACATTCGCTCGTAGAACGCACGCACACGCACACTCACACACACACACACACACACACACACACACACACACACACACACTCACGCTCTCGCGCGTGCACGCACCCACTCACAGACACACACTTACGCACAGACACCTACACCCCCCTGTTTCTCTCACACACCAGCGTGCGCACACACACACACACACACACATACACACACACACAAACATAGACGCACGCACACACACACAAACATATTCGTTCGTAGAACACGCACGCACACAAGCACGCACACACGCACACGCACATCCAGACACACAAACATATTCGCTCGTAGAACACGCACGCACACGCACGCGCGCGCACATACACACACGCACACGCACACACACGAACATATTCGCTCGTAGTACACAACCGCACGCACACGCACGCACACACACACACACACACACGCACTCACACACACACACACACACACACACACACACACACACACTCACACACACACACACACACACACTCACACACACACACCCCAACATACACAGACAAACACATGCGCTCACATTGGCTGCTGTTTCATGATTGTTGCCGTCACTGCCTCTCAAGAATGTCGTCGTTTGTAGTGATTGTCCGTTGCCTAATTTCATGTGGTGTTGTTCTGCGAAGTATCTTCGCCTTATGAAGTACACAGATCCTATCTGATCACCAGGCATGAGGCTTACTCGATACTTTCATTGCATTTCCTCACTGTGCATGCAGGAGGTGGGTTGGATCGTTACTTATTTTTTAATTAGGAACGGCTGCTTACTTGTGATGCAGCAATCACGCATGTTTGCTGGTAACATAGCAGACCATCTACTTCACGTGCCGCGCTATTCCAAACGAAGTCGCCCGGCGAATCTTCGTTTTACGTATTTTGGCGACGATATCAGTTGTACATCCTTTAATATTCAGCAACATTCGTATTTTTGGGGATTTGTCATTTGCTGGTCCCCGTAAATAAGCAACGACCCCCCTAATCCATTCGCCGCCATATTGGTGTATAAGGGATGCGAGGTTCGTCTTTCGCCCGCCCCGCCATCGACGAGTCTTTGACGGAGGCGGGACAAGCATTGTGTTGACAAATATGGATGGCAACATGCACAATCGACATCCCGCTCTATTTGAGACAACTGTAAATCACATTGATTGCGAACTTGGGACACATTCGCGCAATGTCATTTTATTTAGTATGGGTGATCATGAATACGCAGATTGATTAAATGGAATAAAGGCAGTCAATACATCGGCGTGTATCTTAAGACATTTCTATTTCAACGTATACTTTCGGCTTGTGCGTTTGGTTCCAGGCAGGGGAGTGAGCTTGCAAGTATCGTTACTGAAAGGAATGAGTGGTGCCCAAAAACCTGTAGACGCGCGAGAGAAGGAAAGCGAATAAAGACTGCAATGTCGTAGTTCGGTACATTTGTGGGATGTGCCCTTACACCCCCACCAACCACGGACGATCGATAATTAAAGCGGCGGGAGCGGAGCGCAAGGTGTCAGCGACATGGGACGATAAATTGTAGTCAACAAACGGCACTCAAACTAATACATTGCATTTTCTATTTCGTTGGCAATTTTGCACACCGGAGAAATCGGAGTAGAGCATCCCAATTTATATCGTTATATATACATCGCGAATTATTTAAAGCATGCGAGATGTGAATTTTGGTCCAATCCGTGCAAGGCCCCTGATACGACATACACGCCAAAGAGAGAGGCCACGAGATACAACTCGCCAATTGCCCCGACTTAATTTCCACAACTCCATTTCATGTCACTATGTGTCGTGTTGTGAAATTGCTCCGGCTCGCCACACTCCACGACATCCTAGACGCCGGCACGATGAGCTAGCTTCACGATTCTTTCCCAAAAGCGCAATGGAACTTTAGTCACTCCGCGCGGGGGGAATGACCTACTACAGACACATACTAAATGCGGCAAGTGCTTTGATGACCGAACTATAAAAAACATTCCGAATTCACATAACATGGAAATTCCATACGAAAATGTAATTTACATAACTTTTCCTGTGAATAAGAATACGCTCTTCACCTTCTTTCACAATCTTCACCGCATATTCGTTTGTTATAATTGCTGAGAAAAACACCAAAACCATACATCTGATGTGTTTTGCTATTGCTATGATCAATAAAGTACACTTTTACACAATATACATACGAGCTTAATCATATCTATACAAAAGTACGAGTACAGTCGTAACATAGGATGTTGAATTACTGAACTTTTATAAATGTCCCCGCTGAATTACGGAGCACGTGTTCAATAACGATATATCATTCGTCGGTACTTTCGCAAATAAGACACGTAATATTAATATGTTGTGGTCTCCAATTTCACGGCACGTGCTACAACGCGCTTGGGCGACTATGCCAGGTGCAAGCCGACAAGTCGGAACACTGTGGATGGGAGCTGTATGCCACCTCCTTCACATGGGGTGGGGCTACATAAATGTGCATACGAGTATGTGCACATGAGACTGCGAGTATAACCATGTGTGTTGCACAAAATAATGTCGTCGCATGTGTGTTGCATAAATTCAATTTTAATGACTTGCAGTTAAACTTTCTGCGCAAAAGAGATCTTGTCGTGACAGCATCCGAGCAGCCGCACAAGATGGCCCAATGGCATCGTACAAATCAGGAAATGACTCCTAGATTCCTCATGGGAGGGTTTCGAATACCGCGTTCGCATTCTTGTGTGGGTTTTTTTTGTACGGTCGTCGTCGTTGGTTAGAGTCCAAGGGTAAGAAGTAAAAGGCCCCACTGAGGCAAAGCTTAATATTTCTCATAAGTGATGAGTGCTGACAAGGATAAAGCCTAAAAGATACGAAACGCCATAAGGAAAATGTTGCATGCGACCGCAATATACACTCCTCCACAAAAGTCTGAACAAGATTTCGTTCTCTCGCATAAAAAAACTGCAATCCTGCATCGATTTTATTGACAATTCTTTTGAACTCCTTGGCATTGAAATAAAACTCCTTGGCAATTCTTTTGCGCCTAACACGAATTGCGCCGACACATGAAAGGGGCGAATGCGAGAACTACCGGGCTTGAGTGCGTGGGATTTTCAAGCCCACACCCGAATGAAAAGCTCGTTCAACCAATCGCCGTGCCGGTTACACGAAAGAAGCAAGTGGCTTAAAGCGCCGAAATATGCGTGATTGTGCAATAGTCTTGCGTATTTTGTGTATTAGCGACGGAGGGGGGGGGCGCTGTTGGGCATGCCGGTGTGGAAGAAACGCATATGAAATCGCGTATGTACACTTTCCACCGATATCCGCACAACCCAATCAAGGCCAAGGTGCATTCGGCCACATGGTTGAAACCATAACTTACTTATCTAAGGTCAAAACTTTTTCTTTAAAAGTGCCATTGGGCGCATATTTGCAAGACGCGTGGAACACAATTACTCAAAAACCCAAAACTAGACTTCTGGCGAGTTACTTTTTTTTCCGATGATAGATTTCGGTAAAGTTGAGCCGCAACGGTGTCAAGCAAAAAGAACACCCGTCGAGTCCGGCCCACCTCATGAGGCATAACTTGTCGATAATTGGTTCCCAATGTTTTACACGGCCAATTCCCGACGTGTGCCACGCGTGGGGGGGGTGTGGTGGCACAAGCATAAACCCCACGCTTTCCAAATAGCACCGCCGTCAACGTGATGCGGCCCACTGAGTAATATGCAGCTTTGTGTGAGCACTTGAGCGGTGCCCGAGTGTGGTGCTCAGGACGACGTGTGCAGTATAAACATTTTCATCGTATTTCTTGGGCTTGTCAATTCGACAAACTCGTCCGACAACACTCGCTCTAACCTCACAAATAGCCATATTGAATGACGGCTAACTGGTTGCTTCCCGGCTCTGCCGTAGTTGGGTGTTACCTGGATGCCGTCGTGCTTGACGTGGTGAGAGGCGCACGAGTTCTTGCCTAGCTTATGCACACCATATTGTATGCCCGAACTTTTGTGGCGGAGTGTAGATTCCCCAAAGGTCCAAGATAATATACGATTTGTGATTATTGATATGATATACTGTAGTCACATTTAGAAACATGATTACAAGAAAAAATAGTGAAACGTCACTCATCAAGTAAAAAGCGGAAAAGGGCACTCATTATTTGCAACTTACTGTCTCACACTAGATGCCGCACTCTCACGGGGGGCGCCCATTCTTTCGTTGCAGCTCACCCTGCAGTTTCAGATAGGCACTGACTTGGACCTAATATTGAAAGTGCAACGACGGCAGACCCGATCTAAATCGTGTGAAGAAGGGCTTCTGAGTCTCAAACACGAATCTGGCGCGGAATTTCTTCGGGTGATGTGAAGCCAACAAACCCTCACAATCTGAAACACCCAAACCTACCCATGCGCCCATGTCTACTGCCCCTCAAAACGACAAGAGCTACGTTCAGCCCCTTGAGCCTCACTGGATGGTCGACAGAATCACTACCCCACGCAAGGACTAGTAGAATCCAAAGTCCCACGACCAAATCACAGACCGAGGGATGGGAAACAATGGCGACGCGGTGAGGAGAGAGGGGGAAAAGGCGGAAAATAAGGGGCAAACGAGGCAATGGCGGAATGCCGTCGGCGTCTATGGGCATAAGACGGCCGATTCGTGAGACAAAGTTGCGATAGCATGGTATTTACTCGCAAAGATAGAAGATGTCTGACTATTGAGTTTACCAAGAAATACTTGAACGGCTGCTATGAACCCCTTCAATGAGTTAATGCGCTATATCTATTCTCCCACTGCGTCGCATGAGACAGTGCAAGGCACATTACAGCCTGCATCCTCCTACTGCCTCCTCCGCTCATGGCTGCCAATGGAAGGGTTATGCGGGGCAAGTAGTTCGTCCACAACCAGATAAATCACATGTCGATGCCAGGGAAGCCATTCCTTCCTGTTCCCCTTCCGAAGTCTAGCTACAAGTAAGATGCGTCACTCATCACAGAGTCCTTGGGAAGCAGCAAATCTATCAATGAGCACTACTCCCGTGTGTGCTTCTCTGTTCGCTGCTTCCTACTGCTGCATTGGGTGAGCAATTCCCCAAAGAATGCTCAGCAGAAACACTTGCAGCACTCCTCGCGCCAAGTGCCCCTGCCAGTTGATTACGGGCAGCTCCTGTCCCTCCGGCACAGGGCCGGGCGCGTTGTGGGTGAACATGTAGATGTTGGCAGGGTAGACGGCCCATGAGAGGGCAAAGAGGCCCAGTGCGCTCGCGCTCTCCAGCCATTCTGGGAGCAGAGGCAGGTGGAGCGCGCCGAGCAGCAGCCCTGCGCCGCCCGCCACCTCAGCCACCCCCGTCCACCGCACATGGAAGGAGGGCGAGCCGGGGAGGTACCAGATGCCCCAGGCCCCACTGCAGTGCCAACAGAGTGACTTAGTATCACTCAAAACTCAGAACGACCGAGCGATACT
The DNA here is from genome assembly GCA_026401115.1 of Tetraselmis chui. Classification (NCBI taxonomy): domain Eukaryota; kingdom Viridiplantae; phylum Chlorophyta; class Chlorodendrophyceae; order Chlorodendrales; family Chlorodendraceae; genus Tetraselmis; species Tetraselmis chui. The sequence continues at coordinate 38,393 of JAPMLY010000766.1, forward strand.
TTTGAACTGCGCCGTATGCAAGTAGGTTGCCGATTTTGATTTGACAGCTTTAATAGAAGGGACATTTCTACTTGACAAAATAATGAAGTAAATATCAAGGGTATGCCCTACCGGTGAGGGTACATGTCCAGGAAGCCCTGCTCGACGCCAAAGTGCGCAACGCCGGCAGCGACGTAAGTCAGGCCTATCAGCGGCCAAGTGGATTCGCTGAAAGCGTATAAGCCTGGCACCGTGGAGGCGACGGCGGGCCCCAGGAGAGTGCAGCTCGCGGTGGTCGCGACGCCGAGAGCCGCGAAGACGCCCGCCAATACGCCCGCTTGCGCAGCCTCCGGTAGTTGGCTCACCGCTGCGCCCTTGTATCCGGGTGTGGACCAAGGCGTGATGCCATCCTTGCTGCTTCGCACCACTAGTCGCCTGAAACACCCAGAACGGGCTCTACCTTGATGAAGCGCGCGGCGGTTGGTGTCGGTGAGGGTCGAGGGTAGTACTGGTCGGTGGGCGCGATGCGCGCTCGAGGCGCACGCTGTCGGCGTAGGAATTGTCACACCGTGCAGACGGCAATGCAGCGGCATTGTTGACAGCGCTGGGAAGTTAGGTGTGGAGGGAGGGTGGATAAGGAGTGGGGGGGCGGCTGGATAGTTGAGGACGGGCTTTCAGTTCCCGATCCGTATCTTATCGGTATCCGATGATCAGACTCGGTCGGGGGTGACGCTCATAGTTGTGCAGACATACGCAGGTCAGACAAAGTCTGCTGGGCTTAGTAAAAGACGTATCTTATCTAAAAAGAAACAGCAACTACCTCTACCTGTACATATTTTACCGGTATATGTGTGCAGTATATTATTACGAGTGAGAAAAGGTATAGTGGACTGAAAAAAAAAAAAAGGTAGTGGACTGGTAGTGGACTCCCACTTTCCCTGTCCGTGCTCATCTGGTTCTTCTTGTAAGCAAAAATTTTAGTGGACTGGAAAAGGAAAATAAGCGGGACGAGACTTTCGATGGCCGGACGTTAAAAGGGTATAATTTCACAAGTTTCGCTGTAACTGCTAAAAACTCGCTATTTACATGTTTTTCCTGCAAGTACACAGGGTGGTATGGGTAAAAACAAACAAAAATCCCGCCCACCCGTTTGCAAACGGGGCGCCCAATATTTTGGAAACGGGGAGGCAAAATCCTTTCTAACAGGCTACCCCATCTACAGACATGGGGGTATAGAGTTACCAATGCATGTGTATGGTACGCTACTTGGTACCTGTCCACGCGATTATGAATTAACAAAATGGAGCTTTGGTGAAATGTGTGTCTCCTGCTGCTATTCAGGAGACAATGTATAGTTCCTTTCGCCGTGCTCCGCGATCCTCTTGTCACTCTTGCCCTTTTTGTTTCCGATATTTGTAAAATTTAGCATTGCAAGAGCAACACAATGTTTTGGAATTTGGAAACTTCGTTATTTTGTAGGAGGTATGAAAACCTTCTTTTGATTAGAGGTAACGAGCAAGGTTTGTGCACAATGTGGTGCTTCCTTTTGCCGTGCTTTGGATCCCGTGATCCTCTCGTCACTCTTGCCCGTTTTTGTTTCCCCTTATGAAAGGGTGCACATGTAAGTGAGACTGAAAGGTGAAAGTGAGAGAAAGAATGGTTACAAGTGACACCCCAAGGTGCCTATAAGTAGTCTGGTCAGAGCATGTGATAACAGGCTGCAAGGTCAGACTCCTCGATGGTGCTGCTGCTCCAACTATAGTAGCACCGTTATGAATCGTCACTGTTGGTGTCATTGACAGATGACATATGAGATTCATATATATATCGTATCTAATACTGCTGCTAGTACCCGTGTGATGTAGAAACGTACTAGTGGTGTCAGTACATATGGGTGTACTCCAACACCCCCACTCAGCCAACATGTACTGAGAACAGAATGGGAACAAGAAACTATAAAAGAGCTGGATTACTTATCAAGGATCTTTCCCAGTAGATGATTGAAGGTAGCCAGTGGCACGGGCTTCGTGAGCAGGTCTGCGCTGTTGTCAGCTGTGGGGACGTACACCATGCGAATGATCCCCTTCGACGCCAGGTCTCGACTGAGGTGATATTTGAGGGAGATGTGTCTTGTCTTCCGAGAAGTGCAGCCACGGGTGACGTTGCGAATTGCTGATTGATTGTCGCAAAACACAGGTGTGGGATCAGGCAGGTTCAAACCCAAGTCAGCGAGCAACTGGCGAACAAAAAGGATTTCTTGGCTGACTGAGGCCACAGCAATGTATTCAGCTTCGCATGTGGACTGGGCGACAAAAGTCTGGAGAGCAAAACGCCAGGAAATAGGGGCGGCACCGACAGAGGGTGTGTGAGGAGCCCCCACGGGGCCAAGGCAAACAAGCTGGCCGCTGACAGATACAACACTAGCCGGGTCACTGCCCCATGTTGAGTCCACAAAAGCACCGCACTCAATAGGCGAAGGATGATGACTGAACATGATGCCTGAAAATGATGACCCTTTGAGGTAACGCAGGACACGCTTGGCGGCAGTCCAATGGCATGTCTTGGGCCGGGAAACGTAGCGGCAGAGGCAGGACACAACTGCGGCGATGTCTGGGCGAGTGCAGACAGCCGTCCAGAGGAGGGAGCCCACGAGGCTGTTGTAAGGAATATCAAGGTTAAGTGCATCATCACCGTCGTGAAAGGTAAGTTCGGCTCCCGGGCTCCAAGGAAGAAGAGAGGGGTTGTTGTCAGTCATGTTAAATTCCGTGAGCATGTCGGTGATGTACTTGTGTTGCTGCAGGGTGATGTTACCGTGGGGGTCATAGTCGACACCCATGCCGAGTATCCATGTGCAAACACCCTCGTCAGTGATGTCGAAAGTGGTTCGGATGGTAGCACGGAGAGATGTCATTCAGTCCTCAGAAGATGGGAACACCATTAGGTCATCAACATAGACAAGAATAATGCCAAGGATAACCGCCACATGTAGAGAATCTGACCACTGAATGTACACACCTGGATCTCCAGAGGCAGGCACAAATCTGTTAGCTTTAAGAAATTTGTCGAATTTCTGTCTCCATTCATAGGCAGCTTGCTTGGTGCCGTATAAGGCGCGGAGCAGGCGTCCAAATAGTTCATTCCCGTTGTTGTCGTATTCCTTGTAGCCCTCCGGAAGGCTGATGTAGAGCTCCTCTTTGATCTCAGCGTATAGAAATGTAGCAACCACATCCAGTTGGTATACATGCCACTGCCACTGTGCCGCTAGGGCAAGGGCTACCCTGACTGAAGTGAAGCTAACCACCGGGGCATATAGGCACTCCTTGTCGTAGTCCAGACCGGCGCGCTGATCGAAACCGCGAACAACCCATATGGCCTTGAATTTGCGAATGCTGCCATCCTTGTTGTGTTTTAGAGTAAAATCCCACTTAGTGCTGAGGACACGCTGGCCAGCCGGGATAGGTACGGTCTTGAAGACATTTCTGTTCTTGATGCCGTCGTATTCGGTTTTGATCGCAGCTTTCCATCTGTCGGCTTGAGGGGATAGCATGGCAACACGCATGGTTTTTGGAACAAGTATAACAGGACTCGAAGGTAGCAAGGGTGGATGATCATCAGCGAGAAGAATTGTGGCCACGGTGGGGCGGTGTAGTAAACTTGGTGCTTCATTGTGTAGAACGGAGGTCCAGAGAGCAGAGTGGCCATAGTCCGATGGATAGGACGCAGGAAGAAGTGGATCATAACCATCATCGTGTGTCGTGTTTAGCAACACAGAGTCTTCAGTCTCGTAGCGTAGCGGAACTCGTTTGGGACGGTCGCTGCGAAGAAGTGGAGAAGGGGCCGCAGAAGATAGGGGCGTAGCGCTGTGGCCCGTCTCGTGATCATCATCGTCCACGTCATGGGGATTTGATGGCGGAGGAGGAGTGGAGTCCGCGGGATGAAGAATCATAAGCCTCGATAATGCTGCGTCTGGTGGTGCCGGATCAGTAGGGGAGGCAACCACGTCCATATCATCAGAATCACTAGAGATTTCTAGGGTCTCCTGAGGTGTAGATGCAGATAGAAGAGCCCGGCGGTCGTAGAGGACGCTGGCAGCATCCTGAGGTTCCATAAGGGGGTTCATCTCGTCGGTATGTAAGGGGGCATCTGTGAAATTATTAAGTAATTCCCCTTCATCGAAGACCACGCTCCGGCTCGCAATAATCCTGCCCGTGGATGGGTTGAATATTAGCCAGGCTGGGGAATCAGGAGAGCATCCCACGTAAATCCCTTTCCATGCCTTGTCGTCAAGTTTCTTGCGCAGAGCTGAATCCACATGAGTGTAGGCTGAGCATCCGAAAATGCGAACGTAGCTGAGGTCCGCTGTATGGTTGGTGGCAAGGGTTAATGGTATTCCATCCACTCCAGAACGATAGGTCCGATTATGTAAAAATACAGCGTGAATAAATGCCATCTGCCAGAAAGAATGAGGTAGTCCCGCTGTCACGAGTAGGCATCTTGTCATCTCGGCTAAAGTACGCCACGGGCGCTCTGCAAGAGCGTTCTGATGGGGACTGTAGGGTGCTGAAAAGCGCAGACGAATGCCATGGTCTGAGCACAATTTAGAAAAGGCAGCTGACCGAAAAGTAGCACCGTTGTCGGCTCGAATTTCCACAACTGAATAACCCCAAGCTGCAATTGCCTCCAGAAATTGTTCGGTAGCAAGAGGTATCTCCGTAGTGGATCGGATGGGGCGACCAAGGGCAAAGGATGTGCTCCGGCAGAAAGTTCCAAAGAACTGATTGTTACCCTGTAGGGAAGGCTCGACAGGTCCCCACGAGTACATGTTGATAGTGTGGAATGGTGGGTAATCTCTGGATCCAGGTAATTTGCTGATATTGGCGACCTTGGACTTGGACATGGCACACGGTCCGCAAAAGTCAGCCTTGGTCATGGATTCCGGGATGCCGTCAACGAGGGAGACAGTGCGTCGAAGACCTTCAGCGTGAATGTGGCCTAGTCGGCGGTGCCAGAGCTGAGCAGTAGCCCTTGATGAAGCCGATGCCAGCATGATGGTTGGTGGAGACAAGCATAGGGGAGCAGGAACTATAGGTTCCACCATTAGGCCGTACAGCCCCCAATCAGGTAGACGCCGTATGGGAATACATGCCCCAGAGGGCAATGTCATCGTGCACTGTTGCGCGTAGTTAAAGCTGGCACCTGCGTCCTGGGCTCGCCCTTGGCTGAAGAGACGGGAAATGCCATGGGGAGCAAACTGAACAAAATCCGGTGGGTGGAGAACGTTGGAAAGAGTGGTGGAAATGCGCTCTTCAGTCGTAGTGGTGTGCACTTCTTTGGTAGTGCCGATGCCATATACAGTAGCATGCACACCTCGCAACTTGTATCTTGAGTCAATGGGAAGTGCTTCGTAGTCGTGGAACTCGTGACGGTTTGCGTTGATAAATTGAGAGGCTCCACCATCCACTATCTGAAGTTGGTCTCGGGGTGGAGCGTCCGTCTGGGCAAAATAGGCTGATCCTGATGGCCGGGCTCCCGGAGAGGTGTGGTGAGCCGCTGACATAATCCATGTGGCAACATTGAGGTCCAAGCATCTGCTGATGTGAGGAAAGACGGTAGCGTCTAGCTCCTTAGCATCCAATGACGGGAGATTGATATCATGTAGGTTGAAGCCCTTGGCGGCAGCGCGCACGATAATCGGTGGTTCGACATACTTGTTGTGCTTGTCCAGGAGCATGCCGGAGCCTGGTGTGCCGCTTGGATGTAGACGGTAGTTGCGGCTGCCCCGGTGGCCCGAGAAGGATGGAAAAAGAGGCTGTCCCGGAGAAGTGCGTAGTTGACGAGGTAAAAACCCGACGGCAGTGAGAAGGCTTGATATGTTGTCTCCATGGCGGCGGTTGCAAAGGTAGTGGTCGAGTATTTCCCAATGCTGCCCCATGTTGGTCCATAGTGATATACTTTGATGTACTGCCGAGCCAAGAGAGGTAGCTTCAAGGCGTAGCGGTGCTCCCAACGCCTCGACAACATGAGGGAGATCCAACGAGCTAGTCATGCTGCTCACTATGTAGGTGAGAGTTGACTGATGCGAGTCATGCAAAAACCTGATGTTGTAGAGGATGTCTTGGAGCGGTGAGGATCGGATTGAAGAGGCATCGTCTCGGGCTCTTGAAGTAGGTAGGAGGCTGCATGGTCCAGCGTCTAAAAAATCAACGCTGGGAATTGCGTCCCAGTGTTGAGAGCGTATTAGAGAGAGACTGTGAGGCAGTCTCGAATCCCATCCAATCGACGCTGAAGGAGGAAACTTGTCCGGAAACTGATCATGGAGACGGTTGAGACGGTGTTGTAAAACGATTTTGGCGGTCTTGGTACTTTCGCAAGCTGAAAATAAAGCGATACTGCCTCCGGTGCGCAGGTGGCCTTCAAGAATGGGGACCATCCCGTTGCTGCAGAGGCTCACCCAATGTGTTATGTGGGATGCGCATTTGTTTACCGGCAGGCTTCGGAGACAAGGTAAATCAGGTGAGTGTTCACCAGAAATAAGAGCGATTCCATGGGAAGGTAGTAGGCTCGGTTTATCGTCGTCAAATAGCAACACGTCTGTGGGAGGGGTGGAAGCCGTACTCGCGGCGATCTCGGGTATGCTGGAGGGAGCTCTACAGTTGAGGTCAGGGACGCCCGTCGAAAAAAATGTCTGGTTCGTCCGGATCTGCGGGTGAGGCGGACCAGTCATCATGAAACATAAGTCGCCGAAAGCATGAGTAGTGAGAAGAGCTGAAGCTGAAAGAAGTACATTAGGCCGCGCTGCAGGGGGTTCGGAGCTTGAGATGTGAGGTCTCGGGCCTGCTTGGTAGGGACGCTCGTAAGTAGGGACCGGACGTGAGATAGGCGCCCTGTCTTGAAGCGGTTTTCCATCGCGGGATGAGGTCTGCCAGCACCGCTCATGGGAGTGTCCCGGTCGGCCACAGCGGGTGCATTGAGCACGGGGTGTATGGCGCTGAGGTGCAGGGGTGCGTTCCTCCGGTGCGCTAGCGATGTATACAACTGAAGGTTGTTCCGGCGGCATAGTATGAGTACGTTGAGCGGCGGGATCGGATAGGAGGATTTCCTTAACGTCCGACCACGAATCTTATGGATGAAAACGCCTGCGGCGCATAACCAGGTATCGCAGCTCCTTGTATGTGGTCTCGCAGATACGGGGAATAAGGTATGCCTCCATAAATGTTTTCTCACTGCAGTCGAGTCCAAGGCGTAGCATGTCTCGTCTCGCGAAGTCTTTCTCCTGAACATAGGCGATCATGCTTTGTGAAGGTGGCTGGTCTTTGTTGAGGCAGTCAATGGCTCGTCGCAGTGCGTGGACCTCCTCCAATTTGATCCACGATAGTAGCCCGTTCCATGCGTCAGTCCCGTGAGTGAGGTTGTCGTGCACTCTGGAGCCTCGTGCATGCATAGGAAGCTCTTGCTTTACCACTGAATTTGCGATGGCACATGGGCGAGTCGCCACTGAAAGGCTCTGGTAGAGGTTGCGCTGCTGCTCAGCGGAGCCGTGAGCTGTAAGGGCCTCCCCGAATCTGTGGGTAAAGGCAAAATCCGAAAATTCTTGTTCCCACGCGATCATGTCAGACCATCATGGGTTTTTAGGTAAAGGTGGTGCCTTCTGCGGATCTAAGGCACGATGAAGAAATTGTGGTTGGAGCGACAGGCGCTCCTTTAACGCAGCAATTATTGAAGCAAAATCTTCCTCAGGCATAGTCGACTGAGATGAAGCCATGATGTTATAGTTGGTCGAATCGGAAATTAGAGTCTCGTCGGTGAGGATTTCACTACGATAAGGCTGAGATCTAGGGCTTGGAAGGAGATGATGTGGCTGCTGAAATGCCGAGTATTCTTAGCAGACTGATGTGCCAAGGAATAAGATATTTTACGTATTCGAGAGAAGAAGGTCTGAATCGCTATGGTGGAGTTGAGCGCTTTAGCTGACTGACGAGCTAGAGAAGAAAATATTGAGAGTGTATCTAGAAAAGATGAAGTCACACAATGAAAGGTGTGGATTGGCAAAAGCACAATTGAGCTATTGACTATTTACCAAAACTACTTTGTGTGAGGGCCCATAACTTATGAAAGGGTGCACAGGTAAGTGAGACTGAAAGGTGAAAGTGAGAGAAAGAATGGTTACAAGTGACACCCCAAGGTGCCTATAAGTAGTCTGATCAGAGCATGTGATAACAGGCTGCAAGGTCAGACTCCTCGATGGTGCTGCTGCTCCAACTATAGTAGCACCGTTATGAATCGTCACTGTTGGTGTCATTGACAAATGACAGATGAGATTCATATATATATCGTATCTAATACTGCTGCTAGTACCCGTGTGATGTAGAAACGTACTAGTGGTGTCAGTACATATGGGTGTACTCCAACACCCCTCCCTTTTTCCATGTCCGTGCTCATGTTGTTCTTCTTGTAATCCAGTATTGCTGCTTTCCAGGATGCCCACGAATATAAATACTTAAAAAATCTGGCCTAGAATATTTTGTTTTGATGTAGCTCAGGCAGCTCTCACATTTTAAGGCCGGTTCTTAAGGATGAATAGATGAATTTAGCCACCATCCGCGAAAGATGATGAGACCATGTTTGCTTTTGTCTCGGCGCTCTCCTACGCTGTGGCATCGCGCGGTACCTGTACATAAAGTTCTCTTCTTTATCGTCCGCGGTCACTCGCCGTCGGCGGCTCCGGTGCGTTTTATTTGTACTGTACCATCGCCAGCGTGACCCTCCCGGGATCTTTTATTCGTCGCTCGACCCGTGACCGGGTACAACTACCCGTACCGCCCCTATTATCGGCATCCTCGAGACCCTTGGCCGCTACCGGTACCGCTACAACTTTCGCCCGCGCGTGGTCATCCCCTTCAGCAAGGCTCAAGGCATCGGCACGCGTCATCGCTATCCGTGTACGGGTACTGCAACGTTAGTACTGCTCTAAGTTCATTCTAATCGCTACCCGTACTCGGAGCCCGCTATTTGCAAGGTCATCCTTTATCGCTTGGCGCCCCGCTACGATACGGCGTTGTACGACGGAGTTGCCTTCCGACTCTTGCCGTGGTTGGTACACGGGTACCAAATAGCTTCTTTGCTCTTTTCTTGAGCATCTCCATCGCGGGCTCCAAGGCTCCCCACTACAAGCAACGCGAGGTTAGAGGCGCGACGGACCGGCATCGAGGAGCCCACCACGTCGGCGGCGAATCTTCCCTCCAAGGCACGCCACAGCGCCACCTCGGGCGACTTCCGGTATAGTCCAAGCCACATACCCCCCCCCCCCCCCCCCCTTCTTCGACCCGGCGTGTTCTACTTATATTAGGACGCGACACACGTGCCACCCCGGATGTCCGCCCCGGCGACCCGGCCGGGACATAGTCATCGGCGTCCTCCACCGCCACCTCTAGGCCGGTCGCCCGGCGACGGGGCAAGGTCGTGCCCTATGGCCCCCGCTCCGGGTGACCTTCCGACATCATCACCTACTAACGCTCAAGCGCCTTCGCATGCATTACGACATGGACATACACCGTCTCGTTTTTTACCCCCCGCTCCTTTGAGGTGCGTTAGTTGCTCAGCGTCGTTCCCGACCCTTCAAGCGCTATGCGCCCATCTAAACTCCCCCGCGACAACGTGCACTTTTGCGCCCGACAATTGCCCAGTTGTGGATGCCGATCGCCACCTTCTCGCGCCGTGCACTTTTTGCGGACGATACTTTCGGAGCGGTGGCCTTAGTAGACACCTACATTCCTGCTCTCACCGCAATACTACGCCATCCCAACAGCCGGCATACGGTGCTTCGCTCCCGCGTGGTCGGCCGTCCCCGCCGCATCCCCAGTCCTTGCCCCCCGCCGTCCAATGGTGCCTTAATCATGGGGCCACTGGCGGGGAGAACTCTAAAGCCTTCTTCGAGTCCTACCTCCTTTCTTTCCGATCTAGTACGTCCTCGAACGGCGTCCCCCCTTCGGTGGTACGCCTCGTCAAGCCGGTCTTCGAGGAACTTGTCGGTTGCGTTTTGTCTTTCCGCGGTAGGGCCACCCAAGGGGCTTCCGAGGAAGCGGCTTGGGCGGCGTTGCTTTTATTCCCGCGCTTAGTTTTGCGCCCCATGGCTGATTTCACTTATGCGGGGCATCTGCCCCCTGACCCGGTCGCCGATTACCGTGACAACCGCTTAGCCCATTGGGCGTCAGGAGATCTTGATACATTGTTTTCCGCCGCTCGCGCCCACGCATCCCTTACCAATGGGCGGGCACCGCCACCTACCTCACTTTCGAGGGCCGGTACCGACCCCATCTCCCCTTCGCAACCCTTTCATAACGGCGTCTCGGCCAAGGTCGCCAACCGGGCGGCTAGTCTAGCTGCGGTTGGGGAGTACCGCCGTGCTATGGAGGCCCTAAGCTCCAACCCCGTTGCAAGTGGTCGTGGGTTGCACGAGGAATTATCACGGTTGCACCCACAGGACGATGACGACCTCGCGGACGTGTTGCCGGATCCCTTCTCCCTCCCTCGTATCAAACTCCGCGCTTCGGAAGTCGATATTGTGGAGGTCGTTGCTAGATGCCCTCGAAAATCTAGTCCTCACGTCGACGGTTGGAGGTTTGAAACTCTTCGCGCGTTGGGTTCCCCTTGCACTCTCACCGGTTTAGCCGAAGCCATCGTGAACGCAGAGGTTCCACCCGGCGTTGCTTCATTCCTTGCCTCTGCCACACTTATCCCGCTAGACAAGCTCGATCCCGAACAACGACGCGCACAAGAGCAAGAACTTCGCGACCAAAAGGGGACGTTGCGCCCGATTGGAATTGGCTCCGTTTTAGTTCGTTTCGCGAATCGCGCGCTTCTCGCCGTAATTGGTGACGAAGTGTCTCAATGGTTGGCTGCTCGGCACCAATTTGGCGTCGGCGTTCGCGGCGGGGTTGAGATCGTACAATTCATGGTTCGAGCCGCGCTTGACGCTTCACCGGACTGGGCGGACATGCAAGGCGACGCATCCAACGCGTTCAACGAGTTCCTGCGGCGTCCCTTGTTTGTGGAGTTGTCCGCAAATCCCGCGCTTCGACCGTTGCTCCGCGTCGCTACTATGTTGTATGGCCGTCCATCTACCTTGTACGTTTACGACTCATCAAATGCTCACGGCCCGGCCATGCGCATTCCGAGTACCCGCGGAGTCCATCAAGGTTGCGTCCTCGGGGCCATGTTCTTCGCAATTGTTGCCTCCAGGGTATACAAGCAATTGGCTGCGATTGCCCCGAACAAATCCGTTGTCTGCGGTTATTCTGACGATGTTCACTTCTTGGGACCCCCTCCGTCTCTCGTGGCTATTGGCGACGCTATGCCTGAGGCGTATGCTAGCGTTGGCCTCACCGTAACCATCCGCAAAAACTGTTTGTATTCCCCTTTGGGTGTCGGTGATGCTTTCGATAACTTACCCGACGGCCACATCATGCGGGGAGTAAATGTCTCCACGGAAGGGACGAAAGTATTGGGGGGGCCAATGGGTACATCCGATTTTGCTCGAGACGTGTTCGAAACGGCCTTAAGTAAGTATGAGGCCTACGGCGAACGTCTAAGGGGTCTAGCGGCTCACCGGCACACTCACACTGCGCTTCGTATCCATCAACATTGCAACCGCCGCTTCGGACACTTTGCCCGTACAGTCCCCCGCGGTCTTGGCAGGGGTGAGGGCTACGGTGACACCGTCGAAACATTCCTCGAGCGCGCTGACAATGCCACCCTAGATGTGGCGGCTGAGATATTGGGCCTTCCCGCATCTAGCCTACCCAGCAACACTCGCTCCGAGATGTCTCTTCCCATACGTTTCGGCGGCATGGGGGTTGGGGGATTTGGCTGCCTTGGCGGATGCGGCCCATGTCGGAGCGGCCGGTTTGGCAGTGGGCTCAGCTATTCGTTTCCTTACAACACAAGACGCTCGCGTGCGCGGGGATTCCCAAGACGATGTTCCAATGGAGCCGACCATGTATGGACGGTTAGCGAGTGCTATGACCACAGCGGTGTCCCGTAGGCATGGTACACCGGACGGAGACGACGGCGATAACGAACCCATGTGGTCGTTAGAACTCGCTTCGTCGTGGGCGCGCTTGGACGCTGCGTGCGGTTCTCACGCTCTCGCCGAGTCTGAACCCTTGATAACCACAGCCTTAGCGATGCATCCCCCGAAACGTCCAACGGTGGCTCGCACCGGCTGCGTTGCCGAAGCCCGATCAAACAACGAGCAGATTGCCCAGTCCCTCGATGGCCTACCCTCGCTCGTCCCTCTTTCTGCGTTTGCCACGGACATCTTTCCAAAGCTACAAGCCGACATCAGTGAGCGCGTCAACTTGTTTCGCTTCGCGAAGCTCGCTCCCACGTTTTCCAACCGCGCTCGGCCGGAGTCTAGGCGTTTTCTATCTCGTCTCGGCCACGGCGCCCTTGCGTTTTTGGCTTCGGACCCGCCTACTTCGGGTCGTCTGGGCGAGCTCCGTGACAAGTTCCCTGAGCACTACGACGCAGTTTTCCGCGTCGCGGTCTGTCGCATCTTCGGCCTACCCTCATCTCGCATCCTCTCTTCTCTACGCTCCCCCACTGCTTGTGCTTCTTGCCATCTCTCGGTTCAAGCTATGCGGGGTGCGTTCTCGTCGGCGGGTGTTGACATGTCGGATGATGCGTGGGCCACTGCTTTTGCGGACCATTTGGCTCGTTGCGGCGGAGATGCTTCGGTCCACACCGCTCACTCTTGGTTAGTGACGGCCCTTGCGGAAATCATCTCCGAGGTTCGTGGCGCACTCGGGGTTGGCGTCGAGGTTCTCACAGATCCCACGATGTTAGTTCAACTCCCCAACGGCAACGACGGTCTCCCCGCGGATGTGGGTGTCTTGCACTATCACGGCATCCGAGGCTCAAAACTTGCCCTTGATGCCGTGGTTTCCGGTTCTTCGGCGTGTCTAGCCCCCCGTCACCCGAAGTCGCTCTCCGCCATGCTGAGAAGACCAAGTTCGAGAAGTACTCGGAGGGGTTGAGGAGTCGCCCCGACATCCGCTTCATTCCCTTTGCAGTCACGGAATTTGGTACTCTTGGCGGCCACGCCACGGCTTTCTTGACGGAGCTAGCCAAGCAGGCAGCCGCATCTAAAGGGATGCACGTGGGCAAGTTGTTGGCCTCCTGGCGTCGAAAGGTCTCTCTCGCCGTCCATGTTGCTCACGCGGACAACGTCTTGCGTGGTTTGTCCGCCGCTGCGGACGGCACGGAGGCCGCTTCTTCCTCGGCTGGGATGCCTTCTCCAGCCACGGCGCTCTTCACCCGCGCCATGGGCCGCAAGCGTCCCCGTGCTTCCTCGAGCGGCGCGTGAGGCGCCGCTTGTCGCCTCCAAGTGTTGCATTCTCGGCGTGGCTTAAGAGTTTCGTCCTTAGTTTAATCTGCTAGGTTTATGCACAATGTAGTGCTTTCCTTTTGCTGTGCTTTGGATTCCGTGATCCTCCTGTCACTCTTGCCCTCTTGTTTCCCCTCCCACTTTCCCTGTCCGTGCTCATCTGGTTCTTCTTGTAAGCAAAATCCGCGAAAGATGAGATGTTCAGCTGCTTAATTCAAGGCAGGTCTCAGGTGAGGGACGGTCATCACCACACAGCGCCATCGTCGGCCCTGCCTTCGATTCACAGCAGGTCAACATATTTGGGGCCAATATCTTTTTGTCAGAGAGTGCTACTCAAGTCTGCCGGCGCAACAGGTGTCACGGCAATTAGCTTGTCTCGTTTAGGGAGTAGCCTTCACAGTGCGGTTGTCAATGTGTTGAGCTGCGTGCTGGAGCCGAGCAGTCACGAGAACACTACACGCAGTCGTGTTCTTCCGATGGGACCTCAGAGCGGGAGTGGTAATAGGCCACGACGGCGTGTCGCTGGCGGGAAGGACGCCAAGAGGGCGATTGCTGCGGCAGGGAAGGGGGCCAGCATCACCTCGACCGTCAGCGAGGACTTGACGACGACACTCTCCTCGGCAACTGATCCTCGCGCGGTGAACGTCAGGTTTGTCTCGCAGAAGAAACACGGAGGCTCATCAACAATTGCGAACACGCGAGTCTCTCGGCGCACTGCCCCACTTTGTTCACCCTCGCGACGCAACCCTCTTGATAGTTCCCCGCTATACACTTTCACTCCTCAGGCGTGGCGTCATCGCTCTGTCGGTGGCCGCCGGCACGCTGGCGGTGTACTTGCAGACGCTGTATCCCTCCGTCGCGGGAGGCGACGCAACCGAGTTTGCGTTCGCGGCGTGCCAGTTCAGCGTGCCCCACCCACCCGGTACGTGGCCCCGCACTGACGACCTACTGTTGTAGCACCACGCAACCTCATCACTAGCACGGTATGCTGGGCCATCTATGCAGTCAGCCGCTGAGATGTGGACATCCTGCGACAGGCTACCCCACCTACCTCTTCCTCTCGCACCTTTTCACCCGCTTCCTACCCTGGTAAGGCCCGCCCTTACCTTTCTTCTCCTTATCTTTCCTTCACCAGCGAAGATCAGCACACTAGTGGGGGGCAGCATGCTGGGCAGAGGGTGGGTTTCACTCCAACTGCTGGCTTGTTTTCGCTCTGCTGACAGGGGAAGCCCAGCGGCGCGCGCCAATGCATCAGCCGCCGTCTGTGCCTCCGGCGCCGCTGGCATGCTCTTCCTGGCCGTGGAGGCATCCACGGGTAGTGAGGTAGCTGGCATGTTCTCAGCAGGTCAGCTCTGCCTCTCGCCTGCTCGTTGATCGACTCCCCATCCCTGCCTCTCTCCCCTTCATCTCTTCCCGCACCCGTGCTGCTATGCCGTCAGGGATGTTTGCCTTTGGGCGATTGGTGTGGAGCTACGCCGTCCAGTCGGAGGTATGCAGCACTGCACGTGTCAGCCATTTGCTTTCATTATAGACATGCAGAGCGGAGGGTGTAACGGGTCGCCCTTCCCTTTGGTCTTCGTGGACAGGTGTTTGCGCTGAACAATTTGTTTGCGGCGACGCTATTTTACTTGGCTGTGCGCTACGATGGCTGCCCCTCCGACCGGACAGCCTATCTGGGTACCCACCCCCCCTTTATTTTCCAATGCACACACACACACACACACACACACCCCACACCACACACACATTCAATATCGATACATGTGGGGTGGGGGTATACTCTCATCAACAGTCCTCGTTTGAGATATAGTGACGGACCCACTTGACCGACAAGCAGCCACAGAGACACGCAGGCGGATACTGATATGCCACACCATTACACATATTCGTATTCGCACATCAGCATTCGCACGTACGGAACTCAAAAGCGGTAGCCCACATGCAAGCAGACATACTGATAGACCCCGCATTCTAAAACACATACACACATACGCGCATACACACGCAATACACATTGATGCATGCCCACAGTGAAACTCATGTACATCAACGTCGATGCACATGCAAACACATTCTCTCTCTCTCTCTCTCTCTCTCTCTCTCTCTCTCTCTCTCTCTCTCTCTCTCTCTCTCTCTCTCTCTCTCTCTCTCTCTCTCTCTCTCTCACACACACACACACACGCGTACAAATTTTGCATACGCACAGTGGAACGACTGTGTATCTACACCACTACTCTTACCCTAATATACACAAATACACACCCCATATGTAAGTAAGGCACAGTAAGAGAGCGCCATAAACTGCCTGATGTCCGCAGTCATACAAAAATAAACGCATTCTACCTATGTCAAGGTGGTTGCAGTCGGAACAGTCTATCGTTATTGCTGTTGTCGTTGTTGACGAAGTGTGCCCTCCCCCCAGGCGCATTCTTTTGCGGTCTCGCGCTCACCAATCAGCACACCATCGTTTTCTACGTATTTCCCATCACGCTCTATGTGCTCGCCAAGGGCGGGGCACCTCTTCTGACACCGCCCAAGGTCAACCACCTCATGTCTTGCTCCCTCCTCCCCTCTCCCCTTTTGAATATTGCCTGCAGCACGCCACTCCACATATGTATGCATTTCAATTCTCAACTGAAGCGCGGCCTCGATTACTGCTCTGTGCGGCAGGTTGGCAAGCTCACCGCGTCGGTGCTGGCCGGAATGCTCCCTTACGGCATCATTGCCTGGCGCTCCAGCGCTCGCCTGCCCGGCTCGTGGGGGGACCTCACCAACCTCAGCGGGTTCCTCACTCACCTTCTCCGCAGGTCAACTCCACCTTTTATGCTAATTATCAGCACAGTCGAGCGGGCAGAAACATGCAGATGGACACATTGACACCGACACACGCATTACTACACCTTTCTGATCCACACACACACACGCAAGGCAACGCACACACACGTACACACATACGTACACACACAAACCAAATTTCACAAACATAGACACACAGCACACAAAGAAACGCACGCCCACACACACACACACACTAACACACACACAAATCAATACTTGCGCGCGCACACACACACATACACATCAACGCTCACACACACTAACGCACAGAGGCGCGCACGCACACACACACACACCACAAGCACACGAAAATTAACGCACGCAGGCACACAGACATAAACAAACACGCGCGCGCACGCACGCACTTAGGTATGCACACACACACACACACACACACACACACGCGCGCGCGCGTCCCTAGATAAGAGAATTTAGCCACGTGCCGACGACTGTGAATGGCCTGGCTACAGAGAGTATGGTACGTTTCGTCTATTTGCGGGTGCGGAGCGCGGCGACCACCGCTTCTTGTACGGCCTGCAGCGTTACTGTGAGAACTTTCTGGGAGACAGCCGCTACGTTGGTGGCGGCTTTGCCCTGCTGGGTATCCTGCTGGTGGCCGCCCGCAGCGGACGCGTACAGGCAAGCCATCGCCACCACTCCACCACGATTGTAATACACGTTACGCTGTTTATGTTGTTGTGTTTTTATTCCGCATTCGCTCAGTAATTCATTTGTATGTCACCATTACTTAAATACCTTATGCAGTGAGATCGAAGGCAGTTTGATTTACTTTACGCTATTTTGCGCTCCTTATAGTGTTAATGGATATGTGTTTCTGACTATTGAACTACCTTTCTTTCACCTTTCCAAATGATGATGCCTGTGAATATGGTTCACCCCATAACAACTTGATTGCCATTCCTCCAATTATCTCCGTCCGGACAACCTTATCGCACCCATACATTGCATTAAACCCACAGTAGTTCGTGTTTTCCGTTCAAAGACAGTGGGTTTCATCTCTCCGTACACCATCAACCACCTGCTCCCCCTTCGTGTCACGTGCCCGTCACGTGGCGATGCCACGAAAGATATCAACCGCATTATTCTACAATGCGCCCACCCCCGTAGACTACCGTGCCAGGAAGCAACAGCAAGAGGGGGGTGGCACTGCCCGGCACGCGCATCCTGCTCTTCTGTTGGCTTTTCTACACCGTCGTCTTCCACTACATTGGCAACCTCCCCATCGAGCAGGGCCTCTACCTCGGCGTGCACGCGCGTTTTTGGATGCAGAGCCACGTTGCGGCGCACCAACTGATCGGGGTGGGCGCGGCGGGAGTGGCGCGCCTTATGGACACCGCCCTCACGGGCCGCCACAGCGACCGCTTGCGACTAGCGCCCTCTGCCGCTGCCACCGCCCTTTTCATCGGCTCGCATATCGGTACGCCCATTAGACACACACACACACACACACACACACACACACACACACACACACACACATACAAACGCACGCGGACATGCACACTCTCTCTCACACACCAACATACACCGACAAATACGAACGTAGAAACAGACATGTGTACTTTCTCTCACTCTCTCTCTCTCTCTCACACACACACATACATACACAACCTACATAGACACACACACACGACACTCGTTGCATCCTGGGATTTTCCAACCACGGCAATCGTTACATCGTTTGCATATGTAACATGCACAATGCAAAACAGAACAACAAAAAAACAAAAACAAACCAACAACACGCACCATCTGGGTATGAGCCTCATGCTATGCATACTCCTGGCACTGCGCGGTCTTAGGGCTGAACTTCATTGACATGGACGAGAGCAATAATACGGCGGTGCTGGAGTATGGGCGCGAGCTGCTCCGTCCGTTGCCTGACAACGCGCGCGTTATTGTCAAGGGTGACATGGTCACCAACACCGCTCGCTACTTGCAAGTAAATCCTCCTAAACCCACCATCACCACCACTATTGGCGTGCGTGCACCGAGGTCTCAAGTGGAGTACCTTCCTTTGAAGAGGTCTTCGTGTTTTGTACAGTGTGTAGGGTCGACTTTATTCCCCTAGTTTGAATTGAGCCGCATGCACCGTACTTTCCCATGTGGCAGGTGTGCGAAGGGTACCGCACCGACGTGCAGATGATCGACATGTGCATGATGACCTACCCCTGGTTCCAAAAGGTGCATGCCCGCTGCCGCGCCCACTGTGACTCACTTGCAGTAAGAATGTGTATATTCAGAGTTAAAACATCGTCTCCCATGTCGAACAAGTTCCCTCCCCACCATCCACCCCCCAGCCAACGCTTCACACCTCCATGCATATACATATCCAACGCCACAGAGATAGGACAGCGACTGTACCATTCGCCACTAATCATGCTGTGATCGGGTGTGTTATGTTGGTCCACAGATGCAGGGCGCCAATCTACCCGACGTCGTTTGGCCCAATAAGTTCTACCATCCGTTCGATGCGGACGGATTCAGCATGGCCACCTTTTTGACAGTCAACACTCGTCCACCACGTGAGTCCTAGGCGCCACTCCTCCGGTGTCATGCGGGTGTGCCAGCGATGCCTGGGATGGGTGCTAACGTGGGCGGCGTGTTTGTGGTGTTTAGGAGGCGATATGTTCATGGTGGGGGGCTGGCACCCAGAGGACCCCACGCCACACGAGGCGTTCGACCACCTGCCGTGGGGGTTCGCCGACCTCGTGGTGCGTCGCGACGCGCAGTGGGACTTTCGTCGGTGGCTGGTGGACTCGGAGGCCGCGCTCCCGCGCATCACGCTCCCTCTCGCTAAAAACTACACAGATGACCGTTGGGAGAGCGTAGCGGTTAAGGACTACTACCAGGTGGGCCTGCCCTTACCCCCCCCCCCCCCCCCCCCCCCCTCTTTTTAACATTGCGCATGTGATTATACCATCACACACACACACACACACACACACACACACACGCACACGCGCGCGAGAGGGAGCGCGCATGGCGACATGCACAATTCATACGCCCATTTTACACATCCATGTAGGCGCTAGCAACACCGCTTTTGCATGCAAATAGTATACGGTCGCCCCAACTTGAACTTAAAGGCGTTAGATATACATTTACGCAAGGAGACAGAAAAAACACAGCGATCTTGAAACACGCGCATACGCGCGGATGCACAGACATACATCTCAACAGACGGGCACACGCACCCACAAACACACGCACACATGCACACTAAGACACACCGCAATTTTTTTTATCTTGCGCATATCTCTCTCTCTCTCTCTCTCTCTCTCTCTCTCTCTCTCTCTCTCTCTCTCTCTCTCTCCCACACACACACACACACACACACACACACACACACAAGGGCGCATGTACGTGCGCATAAACACACGTGTACGTTCCCAGAGCGTCAGTTCATAGTCACAAACAATGGAATAAAACACCGAGACTCATGCAGAACAACATACGCAGGCACGAGCTTAATTAAAATACATAACGATGCGATGACATCTTCCTTTTATAGCTGGTGCTCAGACTTGGTATTGATTGTAAAGAAATAGAGGGGTGAGAATGTTGCCCTGCCGCAGGCCCTGCACAAGCGCGCACACATAATGTTAAAGTGGTGCGAGCAGAACGGGGTGGACCTCGAGGTGCTGCGGGAGAGCGAGCGCATCATGGCCGCCACTGCCGCGGCGACCCCCTACCCAGTGGCCTACATGTTCCGCAACCTGGTGCCCTCCCTCCCGCCTCATTATTATGTGTGTGTGTGTGTGTGTGTGTGTATGTGCTCGCATCATTTGTTGACACCCGCACACCTCCACCCTCTGTGTCCTCCCTCCCTCCCGCTTCGTCCCTCTATATGTGTATGTGTGCATCATTTCCTGAGACGCGAATACCCCTGCTCTGAGTGCTTGTGACTCGAGCATGACTCCACGTGTGTTAACGTGCGCAAGGGGGTTGCACGGCAGCTGATGCTGAATACTCCGCTGGCGGATGAAAGGCTCTACACACGCATGGTGGAGGCCTTCCGCGGGTACCTCGGATTGGCCGACCCTCGGGAGGCGGGATACGAGTTGGTGCAGCAGGTGGTGGACATGTACGACAAGCGAAGAGCGGCAGAAAAGGCGGCGTAGCGACAATTCCGGAGTCGCACATGAGCACACGTAAGAAGTCGAGTTGGGCCGTAGGCTTCGACCTCACCTTTTCTCCGCGTCGTAATGAAGATATTTTTTGCTTGTTGAAGCTGCAGTGTGTTTGCGCTAGCTGTTTGTTTTTTGTCGGCCCCCGATGGAACTTCCGAGTAGCTGTTGGGAGTGTATGTGGGTGCTCGCAGTGGCGTCGATATGAATTTGCGTGCCCCCTGACGGGGATGTTGCGATGGGCGGTAAGCGCGAACATCGATGTGCACGTCTCCCGTTCTCTGGCAGGTATAGTCAGGGCCCACCTCGTCGTGTGGGGCTGACTTCATGCTCACTGGATGGCCGACGAGTTCGCGATGGAGTAATTCCATGGTGTGTATTTAATAACGAAGAGCCCATAGTTGCCGACCGTGCGATATGTATTATGATGACAAGCAATCCGAGCCGCTTAAACGAAGTCTGCACGTATGGAGTGGGGCAATTTGAAGCGACAGTTGCATAGTTTCCAATGGTGGATGTGGTATGGACTTGATGGAGAACGCTTCCACGCTCGTGTCCATCGGTACGCCTTGATATCGTTGTGCAAACGTAGTCAAACATCGTGGACCGAGGGTTGAGAACCGGTACCATACCATTTCTTACTATTACGGGATTGCCGTAATCTATCGAAGAGGTGAGTCGTTTGGAGCTACTTTGGGGCCCCAGCTATGCACTCTTAAACGCTGATGGGTTAGTTATGTTTGGCGGGAAAAAATCTTAGAATGCCACTGTGTGGGGTTGACATGGGTAGGTCGACATGTTGCTCTCGACACCCGCGGGTGGAGCGAAGGTATTATGATAGGTCGCAAATAGTTTCAGACATAAGTCACTTCGTAGCTCGGAACATTTTGCCGAGTTGAGAGGGAAAACAGTCACTCCTATGATTGGGTCTAAAGAGAATACGAATCATATTTCAGCCTACTTTTTAGTGCCTTACTATCAACAAAAGCGTGTTGAAAAAATGGAGCCCAAGTGAACGGAGTTGTCTCGACATACGCTCCATTCGTGACGCTTTCCAACCATGGCGTCGTTTCTTTGTTGCGTCTATTTTGCAGCCTCTCCAGTTGCCGAGTCATCGATTTCGTTGACCATGCATGTTATCACTCTTTCCGTGTTTCTCATTCTTCGCCTTTATCTTACTAGCCCGCGCGTCAATAGTGATCTATTTCAGGCATCGGCGTTTAGGGTAACCAACCAAAAGAACTGTCTACGGGCTAAATTCCGACCGCGGCGCCAAGTAGGAGCCGCCAAGTTTTCTTTGGTGTGTCTCTTTTCGAAGCGAAGCCATAAACCATGAAAACAATACACCCTAAACGCTACATGGCGAACATTGCTACCGAATCACACCACACCAGTTTCATAAACGTCACTTCATATAGAAATAGAGGACTTCCAAGAAATCGGAGGTGGAGGACGTCCTGATCGCTCTCGTCTGCACTTTATTCGGGCGACACATCCATATGCGGTATCCGCTTATTCCGGGATCCGTACTTCAGATCCAAGGCTGTGCCGTTGCGAAGGGATTTGGACAATGCAACGGCAACTCCCCTTCCCGTCAACCTCACGCACGGAAGTTGGAGCGACACAGAATAGGTTGGGCGAGAGACGTATGCGAGATTAAAAGCAAAGCGAAAAATGGAAAATAGGGGCAATATCGCCATGGACACGAAGACTTTCGGGCCGGAAAACGCAACAGAAATAGCTTTAGTAGTCCCACGCTATTTCTGTTGCGGTGGGAAAGTCAAATGACGAGTCAAGGAAAGAGACGAATATGCGGCGAATACATATATATTCATTTTCATGTCTTTTTAACAGACCTTCGCGAACAAGACCTTCGTGAAAAGGCGGCATTAAAGTGAAGGGACATTAGACACCGTTACTACCGCACGCACAAGGAGTGTCGCAAGCCGAAGGCTTTGCCTCTCGCCGCCGCGCGGGTTTGCTGTTGCGGTGGTAGCTGCTGTTCCACTCGCCCCCCGCCTTGTCGTAGTAGTCCATCGGGTAGGGATCCACCGCGGCGTCGCCCTCGCGGCGCTCCCGCTCCCAAAATCCCGGAACCTTGCCCAACGCGATCCACGCCTCGTACGGCGTTAACGTGGGCAGCGCAAAGCCCTCCCCCCAGTCGATGGACAAGCGCGGGCAGGCCACCTGCAGCGCCACGGGTTAAGGGGTATAATGCATTGATATGCTTACACAAACATTTTGAACTTGAACAGCAATGGGCAACGACGTTGGACTTCATCTAAATTGTCGTTGGGCAATACCAAGATTTGTCTAAATCATTGTCGTTGGACACGCAGTTCGAAGTTTGTGAGAATTCGGTTCAAAGCGTTGAAGCACCTTAAAACATCCACATTTATATATACATGTCGAAAGGAACAGTGGGTGCAATGCTTATTGCATACGATACCAAATATAAATCAATACTTCTTTGCACAGATTATCAATATGGGGAGGCGAAAAGGAATTTGAATAACATGAAGTGCCCACTGCCACAAACAAATGTATACATATGGTAGAGGAGTAGTGTCTGCATTCAAGAGGGGGGGAGAGAAATGGGGGAATGACTGGCGTGGGTGGGCGACGACGGCACCTGCACCCATGCGTCGACACCCCTCATCATTGCAAGTTTCTGCGGCGATATCTCCGACAGCAGCACCACCACATGCTCCCGCCCTTGCGCCTCGAGCTCCGCACACAGTTGCTCCACAATTCGCGGATTACCTTGCGACGCCAAAGCGCATGCGAAGCGCTCAATAATTCAATTCACACACGACGACGACAACACCCGGAGACGCAAGCTATTAATGCATTCCCTTTACATTGTAAAGCGCGCGCGTACACACACCCACACCCACACACACACGCGCACGCACGCACAAATAACACACACAAGCAATACACACACACACACACACACACACAAATAACACCCACAAATAAATACGTACTAATTATCTTAATCACACACACACACAAGCACACACAAGCACATAGATAAGTCACACAAATAACACACACACACACACACACACACACACACACACACACACACACACACACACACAAGCGCGCGCGCGCGCGCGGGCGCGAACGCAGGCGCGGCCTGTGAGACAGCAGTGATTTTTGGCAGTAGCAACCAAAGCTTACTTCCTAAATAACCCTTCAATCGAATGAAGAGTTGGCACATTACAAAAGTCCACAACACGTCATATACCCCTACCCCAAACCACACAACTTTTTATTCACCACCACAAGACACAAACGGTTAAAACATTAGCCACTGCCATGTTGCGCCAGGTCGTAATGACATGTGCCTGTCCCCGAAGAGCTGAACGAAGCATAATACCATATAAATCATGTCCCCGAACCTCGAAGTGGACCAAAACTAAGATGGCACAGTCTCATCGATGCCAAAGTACACATGCGCCAAACCATGCTTTGTATAACATAGGGCACATCCTCCATGAGAACAAGAGGGCATGCGGCACCACAGATCGTCGTCACAAGGGCGAGGATCACGAGGAAGGAGTGTAGATACCCTTTATTGAGTCGCATCAGCATGCGGGGTGTAAGCCCTAACCTAACGGAGGTAGAGACACTCTTACTAACTTCAAACAAGAAGCAGAGTCATAAATATGGACGGGTGTGAGTGACGGGGGGGGGGGGGGGGGGGGGGGGGGGGGGCATGACTATGGGCGGATTGAGGGCCTACTTGATAGGGGGGAGGGCCATGCACGCACCCTGACGCCCAAGAGTTCCCATAACGACGCCAAACACTTTCGCCCCCTTGGCCGCCTCCACCGCACGCCGCCGCACGGCGCGCATCCCGACCTGGTCGTACTCCTCGCGCGTGATCACCCTGGCGTAGGGGTCGTACCGGTAGGCTGGGAGGCTGGGGTTGGCGATCATCATGGCCTGCGACCAGGCACACCCTCGTTAACGCTCACCCCCAGCTTGGACGCCATCCTTTCACCGCTTTCTATAACCTGCTTCGAGCACATACCCACGCTGTTCGGGTTTCGGGCGAGCAGTATAGGATACGCTCTGACACGGTGTATGCCCCTTATATCATAACATTGCACAGCCGTCAAGCGCCAAACGCAAGCGGCAGCACAAATGGTTGGATGTCAGCAAAACTGAATGTGTCATAGCCGCTGAGCATGGATCGTGGACTCATGGGGGGGGCAACATAGCTGACGAAAGTGTCCCCACCCATAAGAAGGGGAGTCGAGTTACTAAAACGTTAAATGTGATTTTTGCATATTCTCATTGTTATAGTAAAAATATTTTCGGAAAAATACATTATTCATTCAGTCAAGTGGCTTCGGCCAATTCGCATATGACGCAACCAGCATAACTCGTTATTTAGCGAGGCTGGTCGCTGCTGTGTATGACGAGCGCAGCATTATTGTCGCAGCGACTGTCGAATCATATCTGCCCCCACCGAGACAGGCAAAGATAATTGAAACTCGATATCTGAGGCTTCAAATAGCAATCCGAAAGCGATGACATCGCCAATTTAATGACATATTTTGAATCTCTAAAACGCAGCGGTCACTCCTCTCGAGCATTAGGAGTGAAAATTATATGCCTCGATCGATGGTTAAGGGAGGGGGGCGGGAGTCACCTCGAGGTGGAAACGGCCGTCAGCCACAAACAAAAGCGCGTCGAAGTCCGCTGCATCGTTCGGGAGTGCTGGCGCAGTGCAGCCGAGCACTTCGCCCGGCGACAGCGGCTTAGCCTGCGGCACCACGATGTTGGGGTGCGTCTCCGCAAGCGCCACGCGCGCCTCCTACAAAGAGAGCAGCACCCCGTTAGAGCCAGAAAATATCAAACGCATACGCACATCACACACACACACGCACATACACACACACACACACACACACATATAACACAACACCCCCCTTTATTTGTCTCTCCTCTCCATACAAACACGCTCTCCTCTCCTCACTCCCTCGCTGAACAATGCACGCACATATTCACGCTACTGACACACAAACACATTCAATATCCCATACTCGCAAGCACAAGGACACGAACACATCAACTTTCAACAATTATACCCACATACAGACACTCTCCCGCACACAGACATAGACTCTCACACACAGCCACGCCCACACATTAAAACACCCACGCACGCTCACTCTAACACACATGACCACACGCATACTCTCACAATCAAACGAGCTCGCCATCGTATACACTCACTTACACAAGTACACTGCCTGTCGCTTAAAATTCAAACGTGCAGGCACGGGTCCAGTCCATCACACTACAATTACCCAAAAACAAGCAGCTGCGCACGAAAATCAACGATCCATGCGCATGTGAGTATATTATGCAAGTCATAGTTTTAACTGCAGTCAGACATCCCCAAACTCACAGTCGAGCCCGGGATGGAAGTGGAAGACAACATCGAAGCCATAGCCCCAACCTTACACACTGACAATGAACAGCATAAATATTGGAAACTATGTGGAATTATACTTCAAATCCAAACTCTAATGTTCAGACACATATCTTAAATGTGGTGATGCAAGTCAGGGGGGGGGGGGGGGCGAGACGTGCCTGCATGGAGGATGCAAACTGGATGGTGCCCGCGAGGATCAGCCTCATGTGCGGTTCAAAATTGAGCCTCACCGTCGCCACCAGGTGTCCCACGTCGCACTTGATGTCGACAAAGACATACATGCAGGGCAGAGTGGTGGCGTCCACGGGAACGAGGCAACTGTGGCCGTAGTGCACCAAAAAGTCGGCGCCCAGCGCAGCAGCACTGAGGTCGTCGATGCAGCATGCGCCAAAAGTTACGTCGCCCAGCACAAACACATGCTTCACGTGGCCAAACCTGCGCGATGACCACCGCCAACGACGTACACGTCACTTCGCACACAAGCTATGCACAACCGAAGCATCACAAACGCGCAAAGTTTCACACGACCAGCTAGTTGTGGGTCACAATCTTCGAACAAAACACCCAAGCGTACCCAGCAGACAAAACAAGCAGCTGTGCTGAGAATAGGGATTTAGTACCAGTCAGCCCACAGGTATCATAGCAATATAATCTGTGCCCTCTCCACCCTCTTCACAAACCCCCCTCGATCTCATCTACAGAAGCTAGTGAGACATCAGCAAGGCAGATGGAATGGTGCAGCTGGGTCGTCTACGTTGGCATGGATCGATAGCTGTAAGGGCAAATCACGAGTTTGTTGCTAGTGAAAAGTGTAAGTCGCAGTTAATGTCACATATACACCACAATATCCAAAATGCTTAGCCCTCCTCCTCCGCTCTCCCCCCTTAACAAACCATTATAGGCTTAAAATATATGGATATGGGGTGGAATAGTACTACAATGAGGCAGGGAGGCCGCGCGCACGCGCGCGCGTGTGTGTGTGTAGAAAGGGCGAGCGTGTGTGTGGATGAGCGGGAATTAAAGCGAATGCTTATTGTGCGTCAACGCCTCCGAAACAAACACCCGCTGCCCTCCTTTCCCCAGTACTGCCCTGAATTTCTGCTCAAGACTCTAGTCGATGTGACGAAATCATGGCGATTGAGCGGCGATGTGTGTGTGTGTGTGTGTTTGTGTGTGTGTGTGTGTGTGTGTGTGTGTGTGTGTGTGTGTGTGTGTGTGTGTGTGTGTGTGTGCTCGTGTCTATTTACGCTGTGTGTGATTGTGTGTGTGGCCGCTGTGGGTGGCTGAGTGGGGAGTTAATACTAGATCACTCGTGGTATTGAGTATTGAGGAGTGTGGTTAGTTGGAGGTGGCGGCGCACTTGCGAAAGACATCTGCGAGGATGCAGCTGTACATTAGGAGGCCCTCCGGAAACTGCAGCGCTACCGCCTGCGCGCCCTCTTTGCGCAGTCGCCACACCGTCTTGTGCACCTCAAAGTTGTAATTGGCCGGCAGCACCGCGATGGCATCGTTCAGGGCTGCATCGTGCAAAATCTCATCCGGAACCTGCGCCACGCAACACCCAACATGCCACTCAGTCCCGGCCCTCAATTCTGTAGCCACACAATATTGAAACTTTTATTCCTTCCCCGTATAGAACTGACTGGGTTTTGTGTGTATGTCTGTCCTTGTTTACGCGCGTGTGCGATTGCATGCATTCCAGTGTGTGCGCGTGTGTGTGTGTGTGTGTGTGTATCTCTGTGTGTCTTTCTGTCTTTATGCCTGACTGTGTCTGTATATCTGTGCGTGTGTGTTTGTCTGTGCTTCTGTCGTTATCCGTGCGCGCGCGCGTGTGTGTGTGTGTGTGTGTGTATGACTGTGGCTATCTCTCTCTGTCTCTCTCTCTGTCTCTCTCTGTGCGTTTGTGTGTAGAGCTGTGTGTGTACCTGCGTTTAGAGGTGTGTGTGTGTGCGTGTGTGTGTGTGAGTTGTATGTAGCTGTGCAGGCCTGCGTGCGTGCGTGTGCTTTGTGTGTCCACGTGCGTGTGCGTGTGTTTGCAGTTGTGTAGCTGTGGATGCGTGCGTGAGTCAATGTGCATGTCCCGCCTCTGGCTTTGTTCTTGGGGATTGCCATTCATCACTTCAACGCACCGCCTGTCTGATGAAGCGCTTTGGCCCCGGAGGTTTTGTCTTCTTCGCATCAACGCTGAGCACCTCTAGCCCCGCGCTGATCTTCTCTGCTGCACCGGACGTCCCCTGTCGTTCAGTCAGTCACGGGCAGCAGAGCATGCTGGATCAGTGACCGACTGAGTACCTTTCGCATATGCCGCGGCTGATGTAGCCAGGTCGGCCAATACGCCATGCACCCTGGCACATTATTATCTGCCCTACACCCGTGCAACTAAGGCCATGCACGTCCTCTCCCTCCGACACGTTCGCTCAAAAGAAAAGAAAAATGGCCACGTAGTCTGTCCGCACTTCACTCCCTGGACGAACGCTAGCTGAATGATGGGCCATGCTCGAGGTACTGGCCGTTGCCTCTTTGCGATTATGTCTCTTGGGCTACCAAGTTCTCGACTTTGCTCATGCATGACCACCAGAGAGAGGAGTGTGGGAGGTAGTGGTCTGTCTGTGAAAGGAATAACTAGTGCTAGAATATGGTTTGTAAGGCGGAAGTGGACACGCGAGCTGCTACGCGAGTGGAAATTGAAGCCTGATGGAGATGTGGCGTGAAAGACGAGGACGGCCCGTCCTGCCGTCCGGCTCTCACCTGAGACGCGCCACCTCCGGCGAAACGGCGTGGCTCCTCTGTCGGAGTTGGTTGAGCGCCGCCGTTATCCGTCGCAACGCCAGCCGCCGGGACAGCGCCTGCCATTTCCCCTCGGTATCGACAGTCGAAAGCCCCAGCACTATCCGCACGTCGCAAAAACCTTCTCTTCGGAAGCTTTTATCTAATCTCAAGCAAGATTAGCTGCTCAGATGCCGCCGCTGGGAGTTACGGCGAGTGGCACGATAACTGCTGCTGCAGCCAGCAAATTCAGACTAATAAAGATGGGGGACATGAACACTTTAAGCCCATATTTTTATTATAACGAAGCTACCTGTACCTGGTACCCGTGTGGCAAATTTATTATAAGTTTTTACAAAAAAAGCAGTGGAGGCCAAATTCAGCAGTGTGGCAAATTCATCGGTGCTTGTATTATTCATCAGAAATATTTTATGGAGTAGTATACGAAAGGTGGGCGGGCATCTTCCGCGTCGAAAATATGTCGGCCATGCATCGGCCGCACGTTTTGCCAAAGATGTCAGCTTGCTTACAATTTGGCCAAAAGACCACCACAGGCCTGGCCTGGGGGAAGATTAGCGCTAATTATGGGTTGGGTGGGTGGGTTGCGCGAGCCAGATGGGCGAGCGCAAAGCAGAGAGTGCCAGTGCTCGGGGGTTGCACCGGCTTAAGGGGCTGCCGCTAGCTAGTGCTGCTGGGGGCAGGGCATGGGGCGTTGCGCTAGGCGTTTCCTCAGTCCTCGAGGGTCACCTCGAGGACTGGGTGAGACGCGCCGCTTTTACAGTAACGCTTTACCGTTCAGGTTTGCGTTCTGTCACATATGTAAGTAAGTTTTGCAAACCTCTAGATTTAAAACCAATCTGACTATTTACCCGAGGGCACGTTTTGCCAGTATGTAATAAACCGGAGGTTTAGCGCAGCCTAGTCTTGATGAAGCGGTTTAGCGGGGACGAGCCAGCCGAAGTACTGCCAAGCCGCTGGGGATGGGGTCATGGTAGGGTCGATGTATTTCCCTTCTGTGACAGAACTGTTCTTGGCCCAACCACCCATGTATTTGACGACGTGGAGTGGGGTCCCGATGCAACTAGCGGCGGAGGCCGCCCCTTTACGGAGGCTGTGCGATGTCCATTTAAATCCGCTCGGAGGTGTGGCGCCGACGGCGTCGCATGCGTCGCGGAGCCAGGCGGAGAGAGTCGCAGCTGCTTGCCAGTCGCTGGAGTTTTCGTAAGGTACGAAGCTCCATAGTGCGGCGGGAGGGGAGCTGTTGTAGAATTTCTTGCAGTAGGCGGTCCGCTGAGTGCAATAATATTCCAGTAGGTCGGCCAGCACCGGATTGGCAGTAGTTGGGATGGCAAGGATAGGCTTGTCGACCGCGCTGCGTCTCTGATCGCCCTTAGCTTTGCGTATGAAAAGCCAGATTTTCTGCGAAGGTCGGTCGACGACAAGGTCGCCTGATAAACACCTTACTCCCGACTCGGCCCGGCAGAAGAACGCATAGGTAGTGCAAACTGCCAGCAGCGCTCGAAAACGAGCGATGAGGTGGCGGGAAGTAGGAGTCCACTGGAGGTGCGTACTGAGCGTAGCGGCCGCGGTGAGTAGCGAGAGGGCGAGCGGAGCTGGTAACGGTAGGCGCGAGTCCGCCGCCTGTAGTCGTTGCTGTTGCATCTCGAGTCCGCGACGCGCGTCGGCCAAGAGTTCGCCGACGGCGATAGGCTGCTGTTGGTGGTCGCGGAAAAACTTGTTGATCGCCGAGTAGTACTGCTGTAGCGATGCGGCAGCGACAGTACCTTGCAATCCCAACCAGGCCGTGTAGCGAACGACCGATTGAGTAGTAGCCTGTAGCGGGTGAATATTTTCCTCGTGGCAGAACGCGGCAAATTGACGCAAGCCGCTGTCGTAGTTGGCGTACGTGGTCGGGGCTAAGGAGCTGCTTAACAGGTGTAGCGCAGTGGTACCGATGAGGTCGGTGCCCAACAGGTTTCGCAGTCCGGTAGTCATGCTAGCAGTCCACGGTGCGTGTGCGTCGGGTGTCCGTAAGGTGTAGCGGGCAGGCCTTGTGGGCTTGTTCGCTTGCGTAACCATTGCGCGTAGGTCTGTGAGGCTGGCGTTTGCAGTCCGTAGCGTGCGTCCTATTGCGCCCCTGCGGGTGTGGAGCCAGGCCGGCGTGGCAGTCGAAAAGCCACGACGCTCCATCCTGGTCGTCCGACCCCCTCGCGTGAGCCTAGCCGACCGGGAAAGAACAGGTCTCGCGACGGGGGGTAGTGAATAGTCTCGACGGCTGAGCTGTGGAGGTCTTGAAACCACGGTGCGTGAGGCCAGTACGGGGCGATGACGGTAGCCGCTGCTCCTGATTGGCGTAGTTTTGCACAGAGGTCGGGAAGGGCTGACCACGGGGGGTTGCAGTAGTTTATCTCTCGTTGCCATGCGGTGTCCGGGAGGTGTAGACAGTCGACGTCCTCGCATTTGGGGTCGCGCCATCGGGCGTTGAAACGTGGGAGTTGAGCGTTTTCCATTGACGCGAAGCGGTCGATGGAGTGTGGTCCCCACGTTGACTGAAGGTAGTCGAATATTCGAGGGTTGAGCTGCCAGTCGTCGCGGTCGAGCTCCCGGCTTAAGCTGTCGGCCCAGATGTTCGCCGCTGATCGGATGTAGCGGGGCCGGATGCGGATGTCGTTGACGTCGAGTAAGTGCCAGAGCCTGCGCAATTCGGTCATCATGACCGGTGAGCGCGTAGTCAACTTGGAGAGCGTAGCCACGACGGCTGTGTTGTCCTCGTGTAGTAGGACGTGTCGGCCTCGGAGTTGTGGCAAAAAGGACTCGATCGCGAGACGAACGGCGCGGAGTTCCTTCCAGGTGATGTGTTGCTGGCGGTCGTCGTCGTACCAAAACCCGCGGGCTTGGTAGGCAGGGTTGTCGTTCAGGACGGCGCCCCACCCGTAACCACTTGAGTCGGCGTGTAGGTACGCGGTCTCGATCGGTTTGTAGATGGAGCGGCCGTTGTGTTGGTTGGGCACAGTGCGCCACCACTCGAGGTCGCGGCGTAATTGATGTGTCATCCGTACACGTCCGCCCCATCCAGTTCGCGTAGCCAGCACGCAGTGTAGTTCGCGCAGAAAGAAGCGGGCTGGTGCGATGGCGAGGTAGAGGAACTGTGCCTTGCCAGCAAACGCTGCGAGTTGTCTGGCGGGTAGCCACCGAGCGGAAGTAGCTGCGCGGCCGAGTAACGCTGAAGCTTGTTTCGCGAGGGCTTGTAGCTTGTCGATCGGGGCTCGGAATTCGCCTTTGAGGAGGTCGACTGTCATGCCGAGGTGGGTGCCCACTTGGGTGGGCTGCCACAAGCCTTTGTCGGGATTGCGCTGGAGGCCTAGCCGGTTGAGGAGGGTCTCGATGCGGTCGCGTAGCAGTAGAGCTGCGTCGTACGAACTGGCCATGAACAGGAAGTCGTCCATGTAAGGTAGCAGTCGTACTCCGCGCCATCGGACGTTGCGGAGGAAACGTCGTGACGGTTTGTATGGCGTCTCGGAGCCGGCGGTCATCGGGGTAGGCGCCCGACGCAAGTAGTTTGTGAACACCTGGGTTAGCTTGCAAAAATAGTAAGCCGACCCCGACCAGCCCATTGGTAGGCATGCGAGGCGCCACAGCTCGCCGCGGTAGTTGACCGTGAAAAAGTCGCGGTCCTCTTCCCGAATGCCGAGCGTGTAGTAGCCGTCCGCCAGGTCGAGGGAGACGAAGTAGTCGCCTGGGCGGGACAAGTGGCGTAAGTGCTTGAGGGTCTCGCACGACATCTTGAACTCCGCGCAGTAGCTGTTGAGTTCGCGGAGGTCGATGATAAGCCGCCACTTGTTTATACCGGGTTTCGGGACGAGGAACATTCGGGAGACGTAGCGAGGGTTGGAGGCGCGCTCCCAGGCTCCGCAGGCCTCGAAGCGTGGAAGCTCCGTAGCTAGGAAGTCGAGTTGAGGTTGAGTGGCGTCCTTCATGGAGACACCGTGGTTGAAAGGTCGGGGACGTAGGCCGTTTTTGAACTTGACCCGCACGCCATGGCGGATCCAGTTCACGACTTGACCGCTCGCGCCGATATGCTCCCACTCCCGCCATCTTAGCCGCACGCGGTGACGCATGTAGTTGGAGGACGGGGAGCAGGAATCGGAGCGGCGGGTCACACCATCATTTTTTGGTGGTCTTCGCTCCGTCGATGGGTTTAGTCCCGGACGCTGCAGCTGCTGCTGCTGCTGCTGCGGCCTTGCGCTTGTCGGCGGCTGCCTTCTTGGCCTTGGCGTCTTGTCCGGGCGGCTTGTCCGGCGTGACTCGAGCGAACGCTGCTCCAGCAGCTGCTTTGCTGGCGGCATGTAGGCTGACTTCGAGGGTCCGATCGACGAACGCTTGGCGTAGCTCGTCCAGTGCGCTCGAGACCGCGGTAGGGCGTGGGCGGCAGAAACGCTCGTGGGCAAGTTCTGCGAACACTCGGTCCGAATCCGAGCTCGTTTGTCCGCCCTTGGTGAGGCGGAGGAAGCCCAGTCGAGTACGGGCGGCCTCCTCCGTCGCTGTGTGGGTGCGATGACCCGCTCGGATGAGGGCAACGGCCGCCGCCTGCTCCGCTGGTAGAGGAGGTCCGGTTGACAGCGTGTCCAAAGCCTCGCTGATTGCCGCGTTGGCGCAGCTGTCGAAGAAGGCATAGCACCCGAGGTGGAGGTACTCGTCGTACCCCGCTTGAGATTTCCGGTCGTTGAGGAAGCGGGCCGTGTCGTCCGTTAGCGTCCACAGACGAGGTTCGTCGATGTCGCGAGGGGGTCGCTCCAAACCGGCCGGAATGATTTTACCGTAGGAGGCAAAATCGACGAATTCGGGCTCGTGGAGCTCGGGGTCGTCGTTCAGCAGGTCGATAGGCTGCTCAGGGGCTGCCTTACCACCCTCAGTCGCAATGGTCGCGTCAGGGGGAATGGACTGCTGTTGATTCGGAAGTTCGGTCGGGCCTGTTAAACGTTCGAGCTGGGCTAGTAAGGCGGTGTTAGACGCCTGAATCTGCTCAGCTAATCGGAGTTCGAGGGCCGAAACCGCGCTTTGAATCTGTTCGGAGGTACGCTGTTCGATTACAGAGGGGAGGGGGTCGACTCCGGGGGCGGAGGACGACGGCTCAGGCTGCATGATGTTAGACGGCGACTTAGAACGGGGGGAAGTGTCTCGTGACGCTCGAGTGCGCATGAGGCGATGTAAAACTGACACCCTGCTCGACTACGAGAGTCGAGACTGCAATTGCGCGAGCCAGATGGGCGAGCGCAAAGCAGAGAGTGCCAGTGCTCGGGGGTTGCACCGGCTTAAGGGGCTGCCGCTAGCTAGTGCTGCTGGGGGCAGGGCATGGGGCGTTGCGCTAGGCGTTTCCTCAGTCCTCGAGGGTCACCTCGAGGACTGGGTGAGACGCGCCGCTTTTACAGTAACGCTTTACCGTTCAGGTTTGCGTTCTGTCACATATGTAAGTAAGTTTTGCAAACCTCTAGATTTAAAACCAATCTGACTATTTACCCGAGGGCACGTTTTGCCAGTATGTAATAAAATTTCTTACAAGAAAAAGTGGTGGAGGCCACCAAGCAAAAAACAAAAAAGAGGAAAATAAAACCTGAGCCCGAGGAACAGGAAGGCATGCCACAGCATCATCTGCGGTAACATTAAGGTGGTTGTTTACGGTAACAATACCCGTGCGCAGCAATGGCAGACTGATTACAAGCAACTGCTGAATCTCAGCGCCGACACTTTGCTGCGGCCCAAAACAACTCGTGCCTGCGGCCGTATACACTCACATGTTTCTGATTCACGTATTATGTTGTACTGTCATGACGTCGTTTCGTGACATGGGAGCGTGCATGCGCATGAAATGACCCTGAGTCTGTGCAGCGAAACCGCCGTTCCAATACAGCGCTGCTAGATGAAAGCTTCCATCACTCAAGAGGGCCTTACATCAAGCCAATTAGCAGCACTGTGCCGTGCCTAAACATGCAACAAACTTACGAGACACCATATCACAAGGTCCGCCACAGCATGACCAACGCCCCGTCGGCGATCCGTCTTTCCGCCCCTCTTCCACCCTTCCTAGCTGAGAGGAACGTGCCTCACCGGCGTCCTCCTCACATGCTTTTCTCATTTCACCCAATTCTTCACTCCACAGTCAGCACGCAATGCCAATGTGTCATCATGCTAGTCACCACAAAGCAGGCACAGCTTCCGAAAGAGCCGACCCAACTAGTTGCTGTTCACTTCAAAACGCCAGATGTCCACCTCGATATCTTTTGACTTCTCTCTACAGGCGCAACGCGCAAAAGGCGCGCGTTAAGTTGATGCGCAGCTTCATTGCTGCAAGCCCCCCCCCCCCCCCTGGTGTTGGCAATTCAAATGGGGAGAGCCAGGGCAAAGATGGGGGTCGCTTACTTGTGGAACTTATATGATGCGGGCAAGTCGTATCTCAGCTGCGCAATTACGTCCGCAGAGGCGGCATTCAACCTGCCCAGCAAATGGGAGCTGGATTGGTTTAGGAGACGGCATACAGCCAGCCCATATCGTAGCCATTTTGCAACAAAGCTTTTACCGTAGAAAAAAATACGCACCTAGATATAATCCCCCCCCCCCCCCCCCCCCCCCCCCCCACACCACCACCACCACCACCACCACCACCACCACTAAACAGACAGACGCAACGGGCGCTACACCTGCCGATACATGTCATCCAGACTCAAAGCAATGCTCGAGAAGAGTAAGATGAAGAAGGGGGGGGGGGAGGGAAGGGGGGGGGGTTCAGCAGAGGCACTTTGCGCACCGTCGAGCGACTTTCTCGATGTGGGAGCGCGTGGATGTCTGCATGCCCCAGTGGACACGGCGTCAGAAGTGTCATGGACAAGATAGGGCATTGTTTGCTGTAGCACTGGTGCGGCATTAGGGAATCTAAAAGGGAACAGAACGAAAACATGCTCCGTGCAGGTAAACACATACATTATTGCGCACACATACATCTCTATGCCCGTTTGAGGCCATAGCTATTGGGGTGAATGCAGTTGTTGTTGTTGTGTGTATGTGTGTGTGTGTGTGTGTGTGTGCATGTGTGTATGTGTTCATGTTAAGTCGGGTATGTGTGATAAAGCATGCTCGTTTGTGCGCGTTAGTTTCATATAAATTCGCATGCAAGACGGGACAAGTGAATATATGTGTCTTAGGGTTGATTGTGTGCGTGCCTGAGTGCGTGCTTGCGCGCGCTCGCGCCCGCGTGTGTGTGTGTGTGTGTGTGTGTTCATGCTCAGTTGGGTATGTGTGAGTAAGCATGCTCATTTGATCGCGCGTTAGTTTCATATGAATTCAAAATCGTATGCAAGGAGGGACAAGCGATATGAGTCTCAGGGTTTATTGTGTACGTGCATGCGCGCGTGTCTTGTGTGCGTGTGTGTGTGTGTGTGTGTGTGTGTGTGTGTGTGTGTTTAACTGCGCGTGTTTATGTGCACGGAAAGGTGTGTGTGTGTGTGTGTGTGTGTCTGCATGGGAGAGAGAGCGC
This sequence comes from Tetraselmis chui, assembly GCA_026401115.1. Lineage (NCBI taxonomy): Eukaryota > Viridiplantae > Chlorophyta > Chlorodendrophyceae > Chlorodendrales > Chlorodendraceae > Tetraselmis > Tetraselmis chui. The sequence continues at coordinate 74,497 of JAPMLY010000766.1, forward strand.
GTCTATGTGTGTGTGCCTGTGTGCATATGTTTTTGTGTTTGTGTGTGTGTGTGTGTGTGTGTGTGTGTGTGTGTGTGTGTGTGTGTGTGTGTGCGTGTGTGTGTGTGTGTGTGTGTGTGTGTGTGTGTGTGTGTGTGTGTGTGTGTGTGTGTGTGTGTGTGTGTGTGTGTGTGTGTGTGTGTGTGTGCATAAATGCGAGACAGATACACATGCGCAGGCAAACTTCGCAAAAATAAGCGTGCATGCTGCAGAAATTCCCTGATGGCTATGGGTCTGTGACACGATGGTATCTAAATCGTTACACGTAAATTTTGTGCGAGATTGAGGTGCATGTGCCGATGTGTGTGTGTGTGTGTGTGTGTGTGTGTGTGTGTGTGTGTGTGTGTGTGTGTGTGTGTGTATGTGTGTGTGTATGTGTGTGTGTGCGCGTGCGTATGTGTGTGTGTATGTGTACGTTTGTGTGTGTGTGTCTGTGAGCGTGCGCGTGTGTATGTGCGGAGGGGGGGCGTAAATGTCTGCGTGCGTGTGTGTGTGGGTGCGTGTGTGTGCATGTGTGCGTGAGCGAGTGTGTGTGTGTGTGTGTGTGTGAGAGAGTATGTGTGTGTGGTGTGTGTGTGTGTACGTTTGTGTGTGTGTCTGTGTGTGTGTGTATGTGCGGAGGGGGGGCGTAAATGTCTGCGTGCGTGTGTGTGTGGGTGCGTGTGTGTGCATGTGTGCGTGAGCGAGTGTGTGTGTGTGTGTGTGTGTGAGAGAGTATGTGTGTGTGGTGTGTGTGTGTGTACGTTTGTGTGTGTGTCTGTGTGTGTGTGTGTGTGTGTGTGCGTGCGTGCGTGTGCGTGTGTGTGCGTGTGTGCGTGCGTGCGTGTGCGTGTGTGTGCGTGTGCGTGTATGTTTATGTTTGCGTGTGTGTTTGGGAAGAATGGACGCTAGACGGGAAGAGGAGGTACCTTGTGCAGGGAGTATATGGAGTTGGAGGACAGTTGGAAGGCAGCCTCCAGAAACTCCACGTCAGCGCCCTTCCGTCGCGTCCCAAACGGCGGGTTCATCAGCACCGTCTCCGCCCTCAGCCGCCCCTGCCCAGCGACCTGACGCACGTCACTCCGCACAAAGTCGATCTACGGCACACAACCACACCACACCTCAGAACAAACTGTCCCCAAAAGACGCGGACAGCGCCGTTGCCGTGTATTGATATAGAACAGCTGGACGGGGCGGTGAGTCGGTCACCGGCATGTCGTCCTCCCACTGCGACACATTCCGCTGCGCCACCGTCAGAGCATCCTCGTCGACATCGATGGCCACCACGTGCGCCGCGCCCATTATCACCGCCCCAATGCTCAGCATCGCCTGTGCGACCATCAGCCCCGCCATTCAGCTCGCACTCCCCCGCTTCGGAACCCCGCCGTCAACCCCCCTTCCCGCTTTGTCACGCTACCGCCGGGATCAGGAAGGAAGGTTGCGCGTGCTCGCACGGCTTTGCTGCCTCACCGTGCCACACCCGAGATCGAGTACACTGCAGCCGTCCAGCTCGCCAAAGCGATTCTCCACCTGAACGATATTTTTTGCTCGACTGTTTAACCTACTTTCACAATAGTTTTTTCTATTCAATTTTAGTTAAGCCCGAGCATGGACGTTGGTCGAGGCGGCGAGACTGGTCGCTAAAAGGGGCAGCGCAGTGGTCGTGGCGGATTTTGATTGAGAACGCGCGGTTGAAGGCGGGAGAAGCGCGCCTCGAATAGAAAATGCGAGGCGAGGTGTGCTGTGGTGGGGTACTGCTCCAGCTCGATTTTTGGCACCTCGAAGGGCTCGACGTCCTGCAGGTGGTGGGGATGCGGGGTCTTCTTCAGATGCAGTATGAAAATCGCAGAGTCCATTCGCTCCTTTGCAGACAGGGCCAACGAAAATGCGTGCGAAATAGAGTGTACCCGAGTAGCGTAGCCATCCAAGGCGAGGCCTGAATCCAATAAATAACATACTAATAATGTGCAGATGGAGAGGCGCGGAAAATATTTTTGCTATGTGGCTAGACACAATTGCCATCCGCCGTCTCGATCCCTACATATCTCATCCCCCTGGATATAAATTGTTGCACATACCTGGAGCATAGACTCCAGCTGCTTCAGTTTCATTCCAGCTGGGTCTCGATGACGCGGAACTCCGTTACCACGACGAGAAGTCGTGCCCTGTCCCAAGTCTTGGAGTAGTGCGGATAGAAACTATTAGCGAAAGAAACTTGTAGCGGAAGTAATTTCGCAAATAGCTTGGCTTGCCTGCTTCCCTGCTCCTTTGTTTTTCCTCCTTTAGCGATGCTTCTTATCGGAGGTGCTTGTGACTGTGGGGGTGAGTCGACGGCTGCGAGCACCGAGGCGCTGAGTGACAAAAACAAAAAATCTTACAAGAAAAAGCAAGAGAGGCCACCAAGTAATATAAAGAAGGAAAGAGGGAAAAACCTAAGCCCGAGGAACAGGAAGGCATGCCACAGCACCAGCACTGCCCGCATGCAAAGCATCGCGGTGATAGGAACCCAAAGTACCATGACCGACCTCCATTCAGATCAACAGAAAGACGTTGCATGAACTCTCGCCGCACATGCCCCAAAAAACGCCGAAAAGGAACATACGTAGTTCGACGAACGAAATTTCGCATACGGGCATGATTGTCACAACGCAAAGAACGAGAGTCAGCAGCACCCATGCCAGGGAAGCGACGAACTGCCACCAAAATAGCTGGGCAATCAACCGCCATAGGCGCCAACTGGCCCCCATACTCGAGAGCGAAAAGATAGTAGTCATGGGCGGCCTGAACCGAAGGCGTGCCAAGCAAAGTAGAAGTGCGGAGCCCGCATCAAGTTTGCCATGCAGAGCTCCCAATGCAAGACTACCCGGGAGTGGGAGACGATCACGTATACGAGGAACATTGGTGTTCGTGCGAGCACGTGTAACCGTCACATCAACAACAAGATGACGGTGCGGAGCCATGATATCTAACCAACCACATCCCCATGACGATCTCGAGAAGCTCCCGATCGAATACGGCGGACCTCCAACCGCAATGCCTGCCCCTTATTAGCCCCCGCTTCAAGCACGTGGACAATCCGATCGTGGAGTTGAATGACATACCAAGAGCACGGGCACCGGGGGATGTGGTCCACAAGCATAGATAGTAGTTGAGGAGCGCTCACCCGACATAGAGGTGCCCGATACCGTCGATGAAGATCTCGACCCACGAGACTCTGAGGGCGCCTCATTGCACCGAGGGCCCTTCCGAACATGAGAGGCGCGCTCCGCAGTGAGGCCAAGCACCCGGCCCGCTGCAATCGTATCGCAGTCGGATGGCAACTTGAAATTTGACCCATGTGAAGCGAAAAAGAGAGCTAAAGCCCCGCGACCCGTACCCCAAATCACCCTCATATAGTCCGGTGGGGAAGGTCTGCAAAACACCAAGAGGTCAAGGTGGGCCCGGGCACGAAGAATGCGCGAAATGTGCCGTTAAATGTGGCCCCTGGAATCTCCCGAGCGAGTGAGACCATCGGGAGTCGGAAGTTGTAGACAAGTCAATTGGGTAGCGGGCGCCACCGCATTGTTAACCGGAAATACCACCAACTAGACATCGGGCCTAGCACATTCGGAAATGTCTTGATTTAGTGTGTTTCTCAACACCACGAGATCCGATTCCGAAAACCCGCCCATAGTGGAGATTGTATCATACAAACTGAGCAATTGGACCGCCCACGGTAAAGTAGAAGTGGCAACATTTAGTAGTTCTTGTCGGATAAGACCGTACATAGGACCTAGCGACTCGGACTCGTAATCGGTAATGAGGTTGGCGAGGGTCGCACGGAATAAAGCAAAGTGGGCACGTTCAACGTCGAGCTCGAGTGACGGTACATTAAGCCCCCAAACTCCGCGGGAGGGAAAATTGGCGCTTAGCATAATTCAGTTGATCGAGCGTTTGTACGTCTTGAGAAACGCCCAAGCTGTTTCTCTATTCGAAAAACTGCATTACGATCGGCCCTACCTACAGCAGCAAGGTACGGTCGGCAGATCTGAAGGAGGAGGGTGCGGAGCAAGAACCCATAGCGGCGTGCCGCACACGTAATCATCAAGCAAAAAGCAGCATGTGTCTCTCCGAAGTTCGACATAACAAATCAAACGATCTTGTCCAAGAGGAGATGGTGAGCCTCCACGGTGTCTTGTAGCCAAGAATGAACATGGTTCTCATTGTGAGATGCTGGAAGGCCATCTGCCATCGAGAAGTCCATCGCCAAAGGGGGTCCTAAGTTACTAGTACCCGAAACAACGGGGACCTTCGCCCGTATCACTTCAACAACTTCATGGGGTGTATCCGGAGGTACCATGGACGCAGACTTGATTGGTTGAACCCTCGAGCACACTTCCCCAATTCCAGCCACCACAATCACAATCGGGACGAAAGGCGTTTTGATCAAATACTTGCCATCGTCAGAGAAGGCTTGGATCGTTGATGAATCCTTACACGTTTGCCAATGTGCCGAAGGGGAATAGGCATTAATCTTCTCCATCGCTTTTGTCACTTTTGATTCCCCTCTATTTTCCATGCCCATGTCCATGTTCATGTTGTGCTTCTTGTAATCCATTTTGCATATTCATCGCCAATTGCAAATTTCCGCCCCCGATCAATGAATATAAGTTACAAGAAGAACAAGATGAGCGCGGACATGGAAAATGGGAGGGGAAACAAAAGGGCAAAAGTGACAAGAGGATCACGGAGTCCAAAGCACGGCAAAGGGAAGCACTACATTGTGCACAAGTCTAGCAGTTAAACTACGGAAACTCCAAGGCCACGCCGAGAATGCAACACGTGGAGGCGACAAGCGCCGCCTCACGCGCCGCTCAAGGAAGCACGGGGACGCTTGCGGCCCATGGCGCGGGTGAAAAGCGCCGTGGCAGGAGATGGCATCCCTGCCGATGAAGAAACGGCCTCCACGATGTCTGCGGCGGCGTGCAAACCGCGCAACACGTTGTCCGCGTGAGCAACATGGACGTCGAGAGAAAGCTTTCGACGCCATGTCGGCATGGAGGCCAACAACTTGCCCACATGCATCCGTTTAGAGGCGGCCGCATGCTTGGCTAGCTCCGTCAAGAAAGCCGTGGCAAAGCCGCCGAGAGTACCGAATTCCGTGAATGCAAAGGGAATGAAACGGATGTCGGGGTGACTCCTCACCCCCTCCGAGTACTTCTCGAACTTGGTCTTCTCAGCATGGCGGAGAGCAACTTCGGGAGACAGGGGGCTAGAAACGCCGAACAAACCGGAAACTACGGCATCAAGTGCAAGTTTCGAGCCTCGGATGCCGTGATAGTGCAAGACACCCACATCCGCGGGGAGGCCGTCGTTGCCGTTGAGGAGTTGAACTAACATCGTGGGATCTGTGAGAACCGATCAATAAACACCTTAATTAAATACTCATACAAGAAAAGCAGCGGAGACCACCAAGAAAAAATAATAAAGGAGGAAAACCTTTAGCTCTAGGAATATTAAGGCATGCCACAACATCAACATCGCTACCCTCACGGAGATAGGAACCCAAAGTACCATGCAGAGCAGCGGAAAGACGTTGCATGAAAAAACGCCGAAAAAGTACGGCTTAATTAACATCACATAGGTCTTTAATGTGCTAAGTTTGTGCACAATATCTAGTGCTTCCTTTTGCCGTGCCTTGGATTCCGTGATCCTCTTGTCATTCTTGCCTTTTTGTTCCCCCTCCCTTTTTCCATGTCCGTGCTCATGTTGTTCATCTTGTAATCCAAACTATCACGTGGGTCTTTCGCGAATGGTGGCAAAGTTCACATGAGAACCGGCCTTGCTAGATTAAACGGTGTGCATGTAAAAGACGACAAGGAAGGGAAACCCTAACTACCCGGCACTTGCTTCTCGGGTTGTATATTCTGTATCATTCGCCACCACTACACCAGAGAGCTCGTGGATGCCCGGACCATCGCCATCGTCTCCATTCCCACTTCCGACATGCTTGCCGATGGACTGGCCAAGGCTCTTCCTCAATCCAAGCACACACTGTTATTCCAGCGGTGCTTATTGGGGTCGCTTGACTAATAACACATAAAGTCAATTATGATCTAGAGGGCTATCATAGTACATCACTACCCGTACATGTTTTCACACCAATGTGTAGTTCTCGCACTGTGTATCACCTATCCCCCTCTCGGGATAGCTTCATACCAAAACCTCCGACGCGGCATGCCAACGGACCAAAACGAACCAAGACGCGCCGAACATACTACGACGTACCGACACGTATGAAAGCATACCGAAACGTACCAATTGTACTGGCAGAAAAATTCGTGCATTGGTACCAATTGTACCGGCCGCGAAATCTGCGCCACTTCATCGCGCACAACTCCGGAGCTGCTTCCAATCGAAAGCGTGCTTTTGTTGGGCGTTTCTCGAGATGGGACGTTTCGGTGAGTGTCATGTTCCTGCTTGACTGCGCCACGAGACCCCAATGCTCAACTACGGCATACATTGCACGTGAGTAACATGTTCCGTCCTTTTTGGAAACCAACAGTAACGTGCCGCATGCCGTACCAAAACGACGTGGCTATTGAAACTGCAACCGCCGTCCACAATCGAGGTTCTCGCTAGGCTTTCCACTTTGAAATAGTGATTCGTCCATTGGGCGGCCACTTGGGCTTGGCCTTCCTCGCGTCCCTCTCCTAGAAACCTCCATCCCCATATGACGCGCCGGATGATTGACGACAATGAGACAAATAACAAAAGATGGACAAGAGTATAACAACACTACGCACTCTAAGGTCACGCTTCCTGTCGGGTCATCAATAAGTATTCCTTACATGTATCATGAAATGTTCGCAACTTCTCATCCACGGGATTCGACTTACAACTCGTCCATGTGGCTTTTGAAAGTGTACATTGTCTAGCGGCTACTCGACCGTAAAAGTTGGAGGACATGCTTAACTGCGCTAACTAGAGAATTTGTTGATGTACGTTGAGCGAGCGGTTTGTTACTGTACTCTTTAGATTTACAGACCACGACAACGTGCAATAAAATTAGCAGCAAGTGCTAGCTACCATCAATTGCTTTGCTTATTGAATTTTCATGTATTGTTCGGTGTGTGGGGACGGGGAACGCGCATTAAAAAACAACGTCATTTCCCGTTGCTTCCATCATGTGGTGGTTGCCTCGAAGTATGCGGACTTTTAGCAAAACATCGTCGCCGCAATACGTAAATCGGCAAATACGCATACGCTGACGACTTAACACGTTCCTCCGTAGGTTGCCAAAAATGGACGGCATCGATGTTTATGTTGGGACTACTTCTGGCCACCCCTCTCACTGCCCTCGGAGAAGTTTCGGGACTACACGGTCCAAAAGGTGCCTTCGCTAGTAAGTCCGCGGGACGCTGCGGCGTCTTCACATGCTCAGATGCCGTGGAAGCCTCAAAGTCGGGGCCGTCTCGTTCTTGGTCACCGCCATTGGGCGGGTTTGATGTGGTCGTTTGCGAGAAGCACATGAGGAAGCACCGCACCGACCTTGTGAAGAAGAAGGTTAGGGGTGCCAATGTCATGTTTCAAGTGTTCGCTAACAGCGACGACGACGTGCCTAAGAACTCAGCCGACTTGTACGTCTCCTCTTCCCGCAAGCCTTCCTCCGACTCGCCTTCTCCCGCCGTATCTTCCTCGTCCGACTCGGTCGCGCCTTACATGACAAGCGTTAGCTTCATTGCCCAGCTCACACCCACCCCGAGCGGCCGGCGCCACATACTTAAGGCCTTCGCCACTGCCATTCCCAACGACGATGAGGTGAGTCGAGTCAACTCATGGCTAAGTGACTTCGCAAGAGACAACGCGGACGTGGTAAACGGCCGCGCCTCCATCACCGCCACCAACTTCAAACGGGGCGTCGGTGGTGTTATCTTCTTCGCCGTGTTCATATCCTCACCGACGACCCGGCGACAGTGCCGGCTAGGATTATGGAGGTCCCGTCGTACAACTCGCCGGTCGGAGTTGTTGTGTTGTCTGTCCCACAACCATGTGGCAGCGGAGAGCATGTCGGCTTCGGCGACGCAAAGAACTTAGCGCAACCGGGTTCGGTTCCTCCGCCAACTGCTTGCTCTATCCCCCTCGAACCTGCCCCAACGCGCCCGCCGCCGCACCAGTAGAGACAACCTCAGCCGATGATTGCAGGCGTAGAAGGGCGCTACTTGGGGCAAGTCGAAAGTTGCTAGACTACTACGGCGCGGGTTAGTACGGGGATTACTACGAGGATTACTACGGCTGAGTAAATCAGCGCATGAACAAGCAAGTGTATGGCGTTGATATGATATGCTTCAATGCGCAAGGTATGCGCGCGGCTTAACGCAACAAGCGGCTAGGGTGATTGAGACGACACCTACCATCTTTATTCATTCATTTAAATTAAAGCAACCATTGCTCGAATGCTATAAAGACGATGTGCATATTTGCGGCCCCGCCGCTGACCTATCCACATTTGTCTGCCGGCGGGCTACGGATGGATTCTTGCTCCGTTTCCGTCAACTGACTCGTGATGTAGCGTGTTAGCTTCATTGATCCGCACTAGCAATTTCAATGTTTTCATCGTCAATCTACGGCGTCCGCAATGGTTAGTAGCGACCGGCATGTCTTCATGTATACGAATCATGGGCTAGCAAGGAGACGATAATTTACATACTCTTTTGACAGTGGGGCGCCCGCCGGCGGCGCAGCGGCGGCGGCCCCGGAGGGGGGTGCGCTCGCAGGCCCGTCGGCACCTACCTCTACCTCCATGCGGCGGGCGCTGGTAACCCCGTAGCCGTGCCATGCTTGGCATGGTAGGGGGCTGAACGAGGTACTGACAGTTGCGATCCGCGGGATCAGCAGCTGTTGGGAAGCCATGTACGGAGGGATTTGGGAAAACATGATACCCGTACACCAACACAGGGATCTCCCGCTCGGCCATTCCGATGTGTCTTTTCAGCGACTAAATACTCACATATACTCTCCCGTCCTGACGGGAACGAGGTCTCCGGAATGCTTTTGGCGAAGAAGGGTACGGAAGGATCAGCGGTGGGACGAGGGTGTAGGAGTTGGCGGCGGAGAGCTCGGAAGCAGCGCTAGGGTGTGGCGCTCGCTCGTTGTCGCCAACCCCGTGAGCTTTAAGTCTCCCCTAGTGGCGAGGCCCGAAGCTACGTAGGCCGGACGTGGGTCGCAGCCGCAGGAGCGGCACGGTCAAGCGGCGGCGGTCCTTAGGATCACCTGCCGCCGGAGAAACCCGGTACGGGGGGTTTTTGGGGACATATACCCGTACCCACCATCTTTTGAGGAACGGCGACTCGATCCCTGTGCTATACCAACCCCTCCCGTAGTCGGTACCCGGTTATCGACATGCTGCCTCAGGCAGCGTGCCTAGGGTTAACTTAACGGCACACTCCTCGTAAAGGCGGCCCCCTAACAACGTAAACCACCGGAGGAGGGCACGGACGGCACAACGCGATCAGATAGGTGGTGGAAACAGACGGCGAATGGACACGGGACAAGAGCAAATGTGGCTCGGGGGCAGAAGAGCCAGCCGGACACCGTCCGTGGCCTAGCTATTTTCTCTTCCCAACCCCCGCAGGAGGAGAGAAGGCTATGCTAGGTGGCGAGTTGCGCCGGGAGGAGCGATTAACATCTCGGACGGAGATGTGCACGGATTGAGTCGGGACCGTCGACGACGTGAGCGAGGGGGTTTTTTACCTGCCTTTCCTCCCCATATCCGGCACGACCGGAGTCGCACAGGAGCAGAGGTCAGGCAGGTCCGACTCGACCAGCTCAAGCTTACCGGCTTAGCTGACCAGCGACCCCGCAGCGGATGGAGCAGGCCGCGCTTCGTGGAGACTAGCGACATTTTATATTTCATAATGTATCCAAAAACAAATACATATAGATCAAAGAATATATATAAATACATGGTTACGTGTATGTTTTAGACGGTATCGCTACTGCCAATGGAGAGGTTGGGATCATTGGTTCATGGTCTAGCTCCTTTAAATATAAGACCACTAACGGCACATACAGGGGGGCCCAGAGACAGCAACCGGTTTCACCCGGTACATGTTGTAAACAATTTCAACTTCAATTTCAATTTGACAGTGGATCGTACCAACACACCGAGCAGCCAACCTGTCGCACGCGAAAAATGTGATGGAAGCAAGTGCATATTGAATACCATCATACACATAGCTCCCATAGACTCAATTCAATAATGATCCTACTTAAATGAACATATATGTATATATTGTTTGCGTGCTCTTAACGAGAGAGCCAGGTAAGAGCTTGATGAGGTTGTGTGTTCATAAATGGTACAAGTGTTAACATGTTTGCACTAGTGACATAACGTTGTGTGTGTGTGTGTGTGTGTGTGTGTGTGTGTGTGTGTGTGTGTGTGTGTGTGTGTGTGTGTGTGTGTGTGTGTGTTTGTGTCTTTGTCTTTGTTTATGTTCCTGTGTTTGTCACTTTATCACGAGATAGGGAGCGGGAGAGACATGGATAGAGCGAGATAGAAACAGAGAGACGAAAAGAAACGAGAAACGGAAGATTGTACCGCAAAGAATATCAGCGTAGAACAATGTACGCATATGTCAGAGAGGCCGCCGGGTTAAACCCAACTTGGAGCATCGGCGTGTGTGCGTATGTGTGTGTTGGCGCGCGTGCGTTTGTGCAAAGTGAATAAGATTGTGTTGTTTGTCTGCTCGTGACGAGGAAGCCAGAGAAGACTTTGGTGAAGGTGTGTCCGGAGTGACGCTGCAGGTATGATGATGTTTGCAATATTGACAAAAGCGTTGCGTGTGTGAGCATCTTTGTTAATGTTATTGTGTATGTCACGCTGTCAGAGACAAAGAGAGAATCAGAAAGACATAATGAGAAACAAAAGACGAAGATGTGTGGAAGTGGAAAGCGTGCTGCAAATAATGTGTGAAAGTGTACTGCAAATAATTTGACATGAAGATAATTGGATTTGTGAGACAGGGGCTGGCTATGACCACATTTAAACACATGTGTGAGTGAGTGTGTGTGTGTGTGTGTGTGTGTGTGTGTGTGTGTGTGCGTGCGTGTGTGTGTGTATGTGTGTGCAACTACTTTGCTATATGTATATTTGTGCAGATGTGTTTGTTTTCAGTTGCTGCGCCAAGAGAGGGTCTTGTCATATACGACCCGAATGGTGCAAGTGTGTATCGTCACAAGAGGCTCATGTCCATACAAAAACACAACCTAGCCTCCTCTTCTCACCTCGCCAATCGGTTTCTCCTCTCCCCCTAACCCAGCCCCACCCCACCCAATCCCGCTCCTACATCACTTCCTCTTCAGCCTCTCCCCAGCTTTCCCCTTCCTCCGGACCCAATGCCCTCCAAGAGGCAATGTGCGCTGCCCAAGCAGCTAATAACGGAAGAACGAGTGTTTCGGTACATAACCTCCCATATATTGCGCTTTTCCGCTCTAGCTGTATCCGAAAACCTAAGTCTACCTTGCTATGAGAGGAAGTAGAGGGAGCCTTGATGAGGCGTTATAGATGAGCTGAATCTCTATCAAGAACAGCCCCGCCGTTGTTCTCTTAGAAATACAACGAAGTTTCGAGAAGGTGGGCGGAGTCTCGATAGGCAGGTTCCACCTAGTCCTCGACTCGGACATGCCCCGCCGCTGTTATCCATATAAAGTGCACTACATATTCGCGTAGGGCATAAGTACACGCATTTGCAGTCACTCGGGGGACACACTACCTATACTTGCTCACCTTTGTTGACGAGGTCGAATTTGAACAACCGATGCACCGTGAATCAGCTCGCACAAGAGGCCAACGCACGAGAGGACGCGCATGTACCTGTCATCATCAGCGCCACTAGCGAGCTTCATAAAATCGCCAGTCCCCCCTCCTCGTAGGCTCGTGCACGTTGAACCACGTTGAACCAGAGGAAGCATGATATATTTACAAGGGATAGTCGAGCCGGCCCCGTAAGGGGGGCAACTGTAGGGAGAAAGGGAGTGAACAAAGAAGGGTGGCGACCGGCAAAGGCAACGGGTGGGCCGGTCGGCCGTATTGAAGTTACCGTCTTAAGAAGGTGTGTGCGTGATGCAAAAGGAGGTTGAGACTATTTAATCGTGAGGGAAACAAGGAAGTAAATTACAAGTGAGTTGTAAGACGTATATCTTGAAACCATTCACAGGTGCAGCTAACTTGTTCTAGTATTTCGTGACAAGACAACAAGGCCCTAGCTAGGTGTGTCGTGTCCATAAGAAGTTGAGAGGGCTATGTCGACACCCTCCTTAGAGAAACTGCGCATTACCTCGGTGGTTGCGCAAACAGTTGTGATTCATATGACTTTCTGTTCAGATCATACATCCGATCTGAACAGTCACTTGTAATAATATATTGTATTATTTCTACATCGGTCCAGTGCATTAACTGCTAATTTTGCAGTATTCAGTGTTAGTCTTGACTCATGCACTTCAACAGGCCGCCACAGATGCACATACCCGCAGCTAGTGCAACTCTAAGTACTAGGTAAAAACAACAGCTACATTGTACATAAGCACCGTACATACGGAGGCGGTTGCTAACATTGCCACGTCCGATGCGGCGCGCATGCGCAGTGACGCTGGCGCCTAGAGCAAGTTGTATGGAAGGTGAAGCTTGGCAATTAATAATAACCATTTATCTAAGCAGTCGGTCCGGTCAAGCCAAGACCCCCCATACTTCGCAACATGACTCGACCATTGGAAAAGCGCAAATTCTTCACCTGCCAACTTTATCGGACACATCGCACCTCATTAAACAGCTCTCAGCGAGTGCTGTTCAAATCCGGCGAGTTTACTTTGCATGAGGGCAGCGTTGATGTTGTAGCATGCCTTCCTGTTCCTTGGGCTTAGGCCTATGGGGTTTTTCATGCATGCTCGTTCTTGCTTGGGGGTTCCACTGCTTTTTCTTTTAAAAACGTATCCTCGTTTGCTCGCAACGCTTAACAATCTTTTTCAGCCGTCACGAGCGACTGATATTCAGCGTAATGTACTGTTGTGCTGCGTGCACCGCGCTGCATATATTGCTTATGCCGCATGTAGTAAGTTTTTGAGTCGGGCAGCATTTATACCGCATATAAACACACGAGCTTGCTTCTTTTGCTTGATTTGTGCAATTGTGTTTTGACTTTTGTTGTATTTACAAATGAGAATGATGAATGGGCTTGCATGCAACATTATATGTCAAGTGAAGGTAGGGCGGGCATGAGTGTTAAATAATAAGGCATTTACAACTACAATTGTCACTATTCTACGCATGACATCTTCGTCTATGTAATAGAATAAATGCAAGTGAAATTTTCAAACGAGTACCTACTCTTGTGGAACCGGCAACAATTCAGACGTCTCTTGTACACCGTGTAAATGTCACTCTCAACAATGTTGATGCAATACTTGCCGTTGCCGCTAGCTTGGCATTCATCAATCCGCTCAAGTAGAGCACTCTTAAGCGTTGCCATAGTACTACCGGGCATTTGCAAAGAAGCTTCATTTGGGCACTACTTGGTTGTCATGCTGGCCTAGCTGCCCATTCCTCATATTCCGCCCGCCGGGACTGGCGTGGGCACAAGAGGCATTTGGGGGAGGTCCCCACATAGAGGGTGGACAATTGGCTATATATGGAGCGAAGCGGGCTACCCGCATGGGTGGGCGGGCGGTGCCCCACCATGCGGGCGCCCTTTGGCCGCATGCACGGCCTCGCTATCTTGGGCGAATGCTTTTAAATATTGAGTGTCGATGTCATTGGTGCTAAATATGTAATTGTTGATGTAGTCAACAACTACTTGTATGTCGGAGGTATGTACTTAACGGTTTACCGCACTGAGTGCGCTGGTATGTCGACCGGCCCAACGCCGTGCCGGGAATGCGATATTCGGCCCGAGCGTGTCCGACCAAATATCATAAACCCACCCTTGTAGACAATGCAACCGCACTTTCCCGATATTTGCCCGTGGATAGTGCATGGTGAGCGCGCGATGATGGCCGATCGGCGAAATATTTGCTTTTCGACTAGGCACCTTTGAAAACACAGGGCTACAAGGCGCGAGCCGGTAGTTACTTGCCCAGAAACCACACGACGGGACCGTCTACGGCTAGGCATTTTTTTGGCTTCGGTTGTTATGGAATTCATGATTTGGCATTTCGCATAATTTGAAATAACGTGAAATGATTTAACATATTACCACATATACTCCGATATTCGTACTGGTACGGATTTGTATTATTATAGTTCATCGGGATACTTAATATTTGTCAATCTTATTGAAGGAGCATCATTTGCTTTGCGGCCGGATAGCGCTGAATGTGTATACTGTATACTTACAATCTAGTCGCGAGACTGCGGGAGGCAATAGCACGGGCTGCAAGTCTTGCTGCCCACCCGTGCCCACCAAAGACGTTGTAGTTCATGCACTTTTTTGTATTGGAGGTCACGCCTCGTCTTTTCTGGTCTCCGGGTGGGCAGGTTGGCGTTGCTGCTAGCTCGCTAGCAATATGTTGCAATCGGGTATCGACTGCCAATATGCGTATGCGCTACCGCCATGCCGCTCAAGGTACTCCCAACTTGCTCGTTATGCGAGTTCCTTGATGGCCAATATGCGCAGCGACCCCGCCGACGGCAATGGCGACCGCAAGCACCACGCACGCCCCATTCCGGCCGACTGCCATCCCGGCGGATTGGCATGCGTTGTTGCAAATCCTCGTGCCGGTCGGTGGTACAAGAGTGCACGTTTCGCACGCCCCGTTGCCTGCTCCGCTCGTGCCGGTCGGTGTTGCAATAATACGCGTTCCGCACGTCCCGTTGCATGCTTTGCTCGTGCTGGTCGCAACGGTCGGAGGCGCAGCCCATCCCGGCCGATTAGCATGCGCTGCTGCAGTTCTTCGCGCCGGCCGGCTAGCATGCGTTGCCCATCCCGGCGGCGTTGCCGCGAAATAAGTTACGCGTTACATGTCCTAACGAAAGTTTTCGTCTTTTTCTCTCAAAGTGCTAGCCTGAGCATACAAACATATACATCTTTTATACACAATTTTAAATTGTAACTGGTAATTTTATAGAAAATACCGGAGATACCGGGGCCCGGTGCTAACGCAATTACTCACGCGTCCCGGGAGGCCTCCGCCGCCTAACGTATTACCTCCGCCGTGCGCCCCGACCGCCACCGCCGACCGCAACCACTCATGCCACATC
The DNA here is from genome assembly GCA_026401115.1 of Tetraselmis chui. Taxonomy (NCBI): domain Eukaryota; kingdom Viridiplantae; phylum Chlorophyta; class Chlorodendrophyceae; order Chlorodendrales; family Chlorodendraceae; genus Tetraselmis; species Tetraselmis chui. Next base: position 89,747 of record JAPMLY010000766.1, read on the forward strand.
GAGGCCATCCGCCCCGGCGCCCCGACCGCCGATCGTGCAAGCGCGTATCCTTCCACTCGCACTTGCATTCGTGCTGAATGCGCGTCGGCGAGGAGGGCGCTTCGCTCGTACCCGTACGGATCTAATATCGCAGCGAGCCGTTGTAGTCAGCGATTATACTTAGCGACACACAATACATAGCGATACATTGTAATTAGCGACACACTGGAATTAGCGACACACCCAAGTACCCCCCGATCAAGCGCCCCGCCCCGCCTATAAATACGCCACAATCCCGCGCTCACGTCCTCAAGCTCCATAGGAATTTCTCCGTGCCTAACCCGAGATCCCCGGGGTCGCTAGGCAAGGGCATCGTAGCGACTAAGCCAAGCTCTTGTCCGCAAGATGATAATTATGGTGTGGCTTCGACCACGGGGTCACTTGCACTAGGACGAGCATGGCTTGGTCGCTAAAGGGTGCATATATCTTGCAGGTGTCTTCAACGGGATCCCTACCTTCGGGTATTGCGTGTGGCTTCGACCCGACTCGTTGAACGCTTGCCATGCCAATCTATACTCGCCCCCCTTGTCTTTTTGCCTTGGAGGGACCGCTACTAATAACGTTTTGTGTGCTTGCATGTCGACACAATTTAATTTGTAATTAGTGATTCCCAACGATTAGTGAAAGCGCGATGGCTCCCGCATTGGCCCCTCGCACTCGCCGCATTCGCACTTGCACGCTCTTGCCTTGTTTCGCTTGTAATCAATCCAAAAACGCATACCCCGGCTCCTTGCACTCATGCACGCATGCACCCCACCGCAATCGCTCGCCCCGCCCCTTGTCATTTTTCGCTTGGCATATGTATTTTGCTTTCGAAGGACCTATGCTAATGAGTTCTTGTGTGCTTGCATGTCGACACTTTTTAACCGGTGTTTTTAAACACCACCAAGCCCGGAGATTCCCCTTGTCGTTTTATTCGATTGTAATTTAATTTAACTTTTATAATCAAAATTGCTCACGCGCCAGCTCCTTGCAATCACGCACGCACCCTTCCGCCCTTGCCAAGGCGTCGCCGCACGCACATGCGCGCCCCACACCGCAGCCTTACTCGGGCTCGGGTATCGCTTGCTCAATCGTGTACCATGATGGGAAATCACTACTTCCTTTTTTATTTGCCTCGGTGTACACCGGGACCCCGTTCCTTCTTATTTTGACTCCCGGTGTGTGTTTCCGGCGGTGCCACGTAACACTGAACACCGGAGCTAAGTTGTCGGTGCTGTCCGCTATAGTTCATAAATATTGTACACGTCATTCACGGAAATATACATTTGGATTCCCCCGTATGGTCTCCACTCGAGCCCGCTGTTGAGCGCGAGAGCAGGGAGAGACAGTCGCTCACGATGACGGGCAGGGCGGCCGATGCCGAAAGTGAGGTTCAAGCAGCCCACGCCTAGCGAGAGGAACACCGTCGTGCAGAGCGCCATATCCGCGCGCCCCTTGAAGAGGGCGTGCGCAAAGCCGTGCATTCGCTTCACCCGCTTCGCGTGCGCCCGCCACTTCTCTAGCAGCGGGTTCTCCACCGCGACGGCGGTGTCACTGTCGCTCATGCCGGTTAGACGTCACCGAAGAAAAATGGTGCCAGGCGGGGGGGGGGGGGGGGGGGGGGGGGGGGGGGGGGGCGCAAATGGCGCTGCCGCTGCTCACCTCCAGCCTCGCCACCGCCCGCGGGTCATGCACCGCGTTCCCGAGGCTGCTTTGTCGGATGGAGGTGGTGAAGCCGAGGAGGTACTTCGAGGGCGGAGGTAGGCGGCGACGTCGGAGCGGTTGGTGTCGGACAACCGCAGGTTGGTTTGCAGGAAGGGCATGGTGATAGTTAGTGTCGTAAAAAGAAAGGCGGTCGGCGACGCTGAAGGCGCCGGCTGGGGCGGCCTACACGGAGCACTCCGCGAGCGTCGGCGGCGCGGCGTCCGTGACGACGTTCAGCACGGAGTCGCCGCCCGTAGGCTGCGCGAACACCTCCACGAAGCCCTCGTGGACGCCGTCCCGCAGGGCGCGCCCGGCGAACACGCCGGTGCCCATCGTGTGGCGGAAGGGGGCGCCCGGAGTGGGCGTGGTCATGGCCCCGTCCGTATTTGGAAGACAACATATTTACGGGTACTGTACAACGGACACTTGATATCGTACATGCGTTGGACACGCGTATGAAATCAACGTCAAAACGTGTCACTTTCGCACATGCATTACGCGCGCCGACCAGTTGTCGCTCACACTTTTTTATCATACTCGCTACGTCGCCGTTTCCGCTGATGAATCTCCTAGCAAGTGCTACGAAGACCATGACCATGTTGCGGACGTGATTGGCGATGAGTGAGCCTACAGTCTCTTCGTGCGGCTTGCACGCCACGGCGGGCAGGCGCTGTCGGTACATGCAAGTATCCTCTCACCCACTCACTCGCCTCCGCCGTAAACTACACGCCGACAACAATGTCCGCGATGTTGTGTCCGATTTTGCGAATTAGGCTCTTGGGGACCAAGCGCAGGCAAGCAATGTGGGGGATTTGTGAGTTTTGGTGTCTCAATGAAGTTACACGTTCGTTTCTGAGGGTACCTCTTCTATTCATGTTGCGGCAGAGTGCAATGACGGCACAAAATCGGCGAAATCGCACCATGGACGGCAAGTGCCATGTGAACGAGTTTGAAGAGAGGCTCATGTCCGAACCGGCCCGGTTCCGAAACAACGCATGTACCATATGCATAGGCCCACTTCTCACTCTCGTCAACCGCGGCCCTCAACTGTGGGGCTCTCGCCACGCGCTCGCCAGCCCCAGCTCCGCCGCGCGCCCCCACATGAAGCTCCAGTCGATGTTGGAGCCATTGTAGTCGCTTATCACGTCCGGGTCCGCGCGTCGTCGCGGAATGCCGCCAACACCTCCGCCTCGCTCGCGCACTCCACCACCGTCGTGTCCGGCGCCGTGGGCAGCGGCGCGCACGTCCCTAGCGTCGCGATCCACTGCCGCCACGCCGCGGGCGAGCCCACTGCCCCCACCGTGGCCTCCACATGCGTCAACGTGTCGCCCCGAAGCGGAGGCAGCGCCGCCTCCAGCACAGCCCGCACCGCCTCCGCCTTGCTCGGCCGCCGCTCCGACCCGCGGTACGCCGGTGGGCTCAAGAACGCGTTGCGCACGTCCTCGCTCGCCGCCTAGGACGCCGCGTGCAACGCCGCCCCGGACACCGCCCGCCGCGGCGCCACGCGCACCGCGTTGCTCGGCGCCAACACGTTGGTGGCCCCAAGCTTTGCCGCCGCCGCCGCCGCCTCGCCGCCCGCCGCCGCCGCCTCCCCGCCCGCCGCCGCCGCCTCCTCGAAGCACATGAACATGTACGCCGTGATGATGTCCCGCAGGTAGCCGCGACCCCCGCGCGCGCCCGGCCTCCACCGCCTCCCGCAGCGCCTCCACCAGCGCCTCCGCGATCGCCTCTTTCGTCTTCACCGGCACCGGAAAGTGCTCCGACGACCCCACCGCCTCGATGTCGTACGCCATCACCACGAATGGCGCAACGCAGTAGCGCAGCTGCCCCGCGTGCGCTGACACCGCGTTGTACACCAGCGTCAGCCGCACCGCGCTAGTTGCCCACGCCGCCTCTCCCGCTCGCTCCAGGTACGCGCGCGACGCCCGCACGTCCACCCACCCCGCCGTGTGTAGGTCCGTCACGTGCAGCGCGTGCATAAGCGGGTCGATGTTCGTCTCGTACGTCACCAGCCGCCGAAGCGCCCCGCCCATCCATGCCCGGCGCCCCTCTTGCACCCGGTGCGCCGCATGCCGCATCGCCCGTGGCGAGTCAAACGCCAAGCACAAGTACTCGTGCGAGCCGCCCGCCTCGAAGCCGCGCGCCTCCCGCCTTACCCGCCGCGCCCCGCACCGCAGCTACGCCCGGAACGCCGGCGATAGGCTCGCCGCCACCGCCGCCACCATCGCCGACACGTCGCGCTCGCTTAGCGCGCCCGCGCCCTCGGGGCGCAAGAAAAAGCAGGACGTGAACTTTGTCAACCGCACCGCCACAGACTTCCCCGAAGCCGTGCACCACGAACACATGCCGCGTCCTCTTCAACCGCTCCTCCGCCGCCTCCGCGTCCGAGCCGCTGGACGCGTCCGAGCCCGCCCGGCCGCTGCCGCCGTCGCTACCGTTCCTGCCGTCCTCCCCCGCGGCGTCGCCCACGCGCGACCGCGGCCGGACCGTCGCCTCGTGCAGCCTCGCCACCGGCATCGATAGCGACCGCGTGCCAGTCGATAGCATGGAACTCCATGAGGTCGGACGCCGCCGCCTACATCCCCGCCCCCTTGCTTCCCGCTCTTCCGGCCCCTCCCCGCCCCCGGCCGTGCAACCTCAAGCGCGAGCGAGCCTCAGGCGAGCGCCGGGGATGATGATGACGTTGGCGACTATGTACGGGATGCTTGCGCCGGGGGCGATCTCCAACAAGCCTTGACCTCGCACGTGGATGTTTTTCCCCCTCGATCTTCCGCGCCACCGCCGCTCTAAAGCCAAAGCCCGGCACGCACGCCGGACCGCCTGCTCCTCGACCTCGCCTTACCGCACGCACCCACCCAACCCCACTACCTCGTTTCGAGTCGATGCTACTTTGTTTTTAGAGGGAGTCTACCGACTGCATGGACTGCTTGGTGTGATGGTGTATGACCGCGACCCGAAATTCGGCTGTGTCTTATGGCATACACTTTGGCGATGCCTTGGAACGCGTCCAAGCATGTCTTCCAGTCGGCACCCGTAGACGGATAGACTAACGGAGCGCGTCCACGGTACGTTTCAGCAGCTTCTTCGTTGCTTATGTTGCTACGACGGATCTAAGTGGACAGACCTATTGCCTCGGGTGGAATTTGCGTACAACGCTTCTCGTGCGCTCGGAATTGAGCACACCCCCTTAGAGTCCAACTTTGGGTTCTCTCTTGAGGATCCGCCTGATTTGATGTTCAACATGCGACCTTCTATTCTGGTTTCGCAAGACGCGTCGGATAGCGGTTAAGGTTGTTATAGGAAGTACATGCTCTGGTACGTTCGGTGTTGCAGCTTCACAAAGACGAGATCCAAGCACGCTCGGAACAGTCGACAGTCTCACACTTTGTCATAGGCGACAAGGTGTCAGTTGTTACAACCTGTTTTTACGTGGGCCAACAAACAAGAAGCTAAAGGACAGACCGCTTGGACCGTTTACAATGGAGGGGCATATTGGGAAACACAGTTACATGTTAAAACTTCCGACAACGGTACGCTTACCAAATGTATTTCACGTAAACAACTTACGACCGTGCTTTACCGCTCCACTACAACCAGTTGTCCCGGTGACTGTACTTGAAGATAGGATGATGAATTCGGCGTCTCTCACATCTATGTTGTGTGCATCAAGTCGTTACATGAACGCCGATGCAAGTATTTGCACTTCATGATGCACTTCAGTGATGACGATATTCCACTTGTATGGCACCGGCTGAACGAGGTTCCTTGGAGACGCCCCAATGGCATAAGTTTGCCAAGACTCAACCGTACGTCGACTTCATGCACGCTCACCCAGTGCGCACTCGTGAGTCACATTAACTGCTTCAGTAAAGGAGCTTGGGCCACGAAGGTCTGCCTTGCAGCGGCCTCAAGATTTATCAATAGGGGGAGGGTACGAGCGTGACGAGTACACTCATGTAACATTACATTGCATAACTTTGTACATGTACTCGCTACTAATTACAATTCGTGTTTTTCCATCGGAAGGACGTACACCGTGGGTACATCGCTAATGCAATTTAGCGAGGGTTCTAATGCGTAATGTACAACCAGTACCTTCCGGTACGTACATGTACGCAAAGTAAATCTAACTATCTGGATGACGCGCCAAGCGAGGTTTCCAATGCAGAATGTGATTCCTGAGACTAGACGAGCCGCGTCGCGAGTCTGGTGATGACGGTAGGAAAGCCTTAGCACGAGGACCGAGCGGGAGCGGATACGAGCTATCTAGGCGGAAAGCTATTTAAGCCTAGTGCATTAGAGGGAGGTGACAAAACCTTTTACTAATTCCCTTTTATTAATTACAATGTTTTGTTAAACACTAACGGTGAGACATCTTATCAATTCTCCCTCCATTTGCACTTCCACCTAGCGATAGAGCAGCGATAGAACAGAACAGTACATATTTGTGTCTGCAATTAGCTTTCCGATGGCAAATCTCCACAATATGGAGTGCATTGGTGTGTCTGGCGTCAACACGGCGAGCGGAAAGGTATAGGAAACATCAGATGAAGGAAGAGCCGCGTTGCCCGGATGTGGGCTGTGCGATTCGTTTGTAGTATTTGATGATTCTGGTCGCCATGATCCGAGCCACGCAGGAGACGACTCCGGAGGGGACGGTGTGCGGACCGCTGAGGTCCGCCATGGCGATAGCGGCAGCTACAACACGGGCGATGCTGTGGCGCGAAGGGGATACGTACCGCATCTAGGCATGTCCCGGGGTTTGGAGAGGTATGAGAACGTTGCCGGGCGCGTGTTGGGGCGACAAGGGAATCGATGAGGGCTTATAGTAGTGGTGCGGGCATGCCGAGAATCCGGTGTAGTGGAAATTTTGCTAGATGTGTAGTTGTGGGCGATTCCGGCGCCGATGTAGGCAATCGCGCTGTCTTGGCCGCGGTTGGGGCGGGGAACGGGAACGGATAGTTACACGTAGGTCGTACCGGCCCCACAAGGGGGCCGGGTGTGGCGACTAGAGAAGTTAGAAGAGAGAGATGGCGGCCGGCGAAGGCACTGGCAAGGCCGGCCGACCGCCACTAATCGTGAGTAGAGTACCGCTAATAGCATAACACTAAGTACTATGATGATAAATAGCTACCTTGTACATAAGCACTAGGCAACGGGATGCTAGTGCTAACACCCCCCCTCAAGGTAGCCGAGGTCTTGACGTCGTCCTAGCTTGCGTCGAGGAAGGTGCCATCTTGGTCGAAAGTGTAGTGCTTAGAGCGTGTGTCTCAGGCCGGGTAGGTCTAGCGAAATGCGCTCACATGAATGTGCCGCTACCGGCGAGTTGCCGATATGAAGCGGTTCTAATTATACTGCGTAATGTAGTAGTCTGACATGTAGCGGGGAGAACTGTCCACGGGCGAATTAGCCGACGTATGAGAGCGACCGGCGAGGAAGAAGCAAAGCCAACATGGTTGTTAGGAGCGTGTAGACACGCAAAAGCATAGACGGGCGCTGCTCATTTTTACTCCCCCTTTTCGCCGTGGGAAAGGTAAACTCCCCGCTAAGTTAGGTGAGCGTTGCGGCGTTGCCTCGGGGAAAAATAACAACAATAATAATCAAAGTACGCACGGGCCGAATTTTCGCAGGTCGGTTTAAAAACAACTGGACCCGGTCGAGAGCATCAGTGTGCTGACGGCTAGGTGAGACTGAAAGCTTGGCGGGGCGAGCGGGGCGCCGGGCGCTTTACACACGCTCTTCTCCTTTTTGCGTGGGAGATGATAAAACAATCGCGGACAACTAGCTCGAAGGCGAAGCGTGGTGTCGGTTGGACGATGAATTACTAGCGTGGCGCCGAGCGCTTTACACACGCTCTACTCTTTTTTACGTGGGAGTAGGTATGACTAGCGTGGCGCCGAGCGCTTTACATACGCTCTTCTCTAATGCAACTTGGTGGAGGGCACATAACCTGTCGGATCGGGAACGGATAGTTACACATAGGTCGTACCGGCCCCACAAGGGGGCCGGGTGTGGCGACTAGAGAAGTGAGAAGAGAGAGATGGTGGCCGGCGAAGGCACCGGCAAGGCCGGCCGACCGCCACTAATAGGGAATAGAGTACCGCTAATAGCATAACACTAAGTCTAGGATGACAAATAGCTACCTTGTACATAAGCACTAGGCAACGGGATGCTAGTGCTAACAGAACATACAACTGAAATGTACTCCGCTGTCGTAGGTCAAGGCTTGGGCGTGGGTTACTGAGTGTAAGTAGATGTCGTCGCTAATGCCAGCAGCGTTGCATGAGGAAAGCACAAGGGAGCGTGACCATTTATAATAGTTAGGGCCTCAACTAGAGGCACCGTGGGTTGATGGCGCGCGGAAATTTGTACTGGCCGTGCCGTATAGTTGAGGGAGCTGCTTGGTTATGGTAGCCCCTTGTTGGGGGAGATGTAGACCATTGTCTTGTATATTGAGCACGCGAGTACCGTCCAGGTCATGGTCAGCCGGTGGCTGCTTGTCGCGGTGGTTGGGGCCATGGTGGGTGGTCAGCGTGGTAGTCGGCGCGAGCAGCGTGAGAGCGTCTTGTACCCGATTGCATGAAAATCGAATATGATGTCCCCACGCCAATACTAGTATGCGTTGCCGCGTGAACCAAGCTTGTTGTACCGGAGGTCGCGGATGCGTTTGTGGACGTGGCGGAAGTGGCCGGTGGGCCGATAAAGTGTAGATATGTGTGTTCGTGGGGTAGAGCCCCGGAGGGAGCTTGTCCATGGAGTCGAGGGGTAAGTCGGGGTTTGGACCTCGGGTATTGTGACCTCCGACAGACGTGGAGGGACAGTCGGCGATGGTGATGGCGGTGAAGTCGGTATCGTCCGGCGGTCATGCAGAACGGGTTTCGATTGTCACGGTGTTGCTGTATTTGCCGACTGTGTCGCGGTGGCCCGGTAGCGGAAAAAAGCGTCCGTTTTGGGGTAGGGAGGCCGTCGTGCCATGTGGCGGTGGGCCGACCGCATATGTTGTTGCGCTCGCCTAGGAGGGAGCGGGGTCGGGATCGGGCGGTGACCGCGTGGCTTCACGTGGTACTGCGTGGTAACGGTCATACATAGATAATGCCGTTCTCAACCGCACGAGCGGTTTCGTTGGTCGGGAGGGCGTGCAAAACATGCGGTGGGCTGCAGAAAGCGTCGAAGTTGACCGTAGTGCGCCCAAGGCCGTGTTGGCCGTGTGGGCGTGGAGGTTGGTGCACGCATTGTTGCCGCGCTTTTTCGGGTACCGGCGGGAAATACTCCACGTGTAAGCAACGTTGGTAGGCAACGTAGCGACGAGGGGGTCGTGGATGGCGCCCACGGTGCCGAGGTGTCGTAGCTAGGTGAGGAAGGCGATAGAACATTCCTCGATTTGCTCAGCAATTTTGCGTTCTATATCCGTGCATGCCGTCTGAATTAGTTCCATGACACGTAGCTGACATATTGTAGCGTCGACGGAGTGTCGATTGATACGCGGTAACAACGGGTTGCATGTCGGAATGCGGTGTAACATGACCCATGGGGGAAGCGATTGGAGAAAGCAAGGTTATTGTAGTACATCATTTTCAGTACATGTACGTCCACAGTTATCGGTTATCTGTGAACCTTATCTGTGAATATGTATAGTGACCTAATGTAGGAAAGCGCTATACAAGCAGCATTCCTCCGGGCTGCTGCGCACTCTTATTGTAACCATCACACACAACGCCTCGGCGCCTGCTCCAGCCGACTCACCCATGCATTCATCTATGCTCCCATATTAGGTTACGGGCATTCATACGTGAGTTCAAATCCCGGCGACCGCACATGTCACAATGTGCCAATATGTCCTAGTCCGCGTCCGGAACACCGTCGGCTATTATAGGACTGTATGCCCGTACACGTCCCCGTACATGCGCGTTCGCTGGGAGAGTCTTGGTCCCACGCTCATCCGTAGCATACACTTACTTGCGCGCGACCGCGCGTGTAAGATGTATCCCCGAAGATTGACACAAAGCGCCCAAGAGCCGGCCCGTGCATAGCGATGCATAAATAGTGTACAAATACACTCAAGATATCGACTTTTGAGACGGTACTTGGCAGCGCGCCAGGTTGCCAACGGGCTGCTCCGATAATAGGCTATGGGCCCTCAACGCTTCCACTTTTATTCTTGGGAAAGGTTGATAGTACCAGCCTCCCGGTTCTTGACAATGTCCATTCCGAGAATGAACTTAGCCTCACCAAAGTCAGTCATGCGGAATTGTTCCCCGATGGCCCGCTTCGCGGATGTGATCCACTCGTGTGAGTCAGAGACGATCAGAAGGTCATCCACGTACACTAGAACGATGTATATACCATGTACTAGATTGCTCATAGTGTAAAGGTTGGTGTCGGAAGTCGCTCGCTTGAGCCCAAGGGAAGATAGGGTCCGGTGAAACAGTTTGTACCACTCACGCGACGCTTGTTTCAGACCGTAGATGCTCTTAAGCAAGCGCATGACACGAGGTGTCCCATCCTCTGCCCCTCTGGGCTGACGCATGTAAATCTCCTCTTGGAGGCCAGCATTTAGAAACGCCGTCTCGATATCCGCGGAGTGCATGTGCATGTCTCGTTTGGCAGCAATGTCGAGGACCGTGCGCAATCATCGGAAGTGGTTATGCTCAATGGTGGGGAGGTCAGGTAAACTTCCAAGCAACAAGAGGTAGTTGCTCTCTCCACCACGGAAGCGGAGTATGTGGCAGTGAGCCGGGCCTGTCAAATTGCCGTGCACTTCCGGCAATTCATGCACGATGTCCACCAACGGCAGCGCGGCCCCACGACAATATACGAAGATAACGAGGGAGCCGTAAAACTCGCCAACAATCCTATAGCTTCGAACAAAACTAAGGACATTGACACCAAGCACCACTACATTCGAGAACTCGTGGATGCGAAGACTGTCGCACTTGTGTCGGTCGGCACAACATACATGTTGGCGGATGGATTGACGAAAGCACTGCCGGAGGAGAAACACACCATGATCTTCAAGCGCTGCATGGGAGCGAAGCCAAGTCGAGAGTAGTTGTTTACATTACTGGCTAATGATCTATAGGGGCAATTGTAGTACATCATTATCATTACATGTACGTCCACAGTTATCGGATATTTGTGAACCTTATTTGTGTATATATTTTCTTCCCCCCCCCATCGAACCTCGTCGGCGGAGGATCTCGTCGGTGGAGGCCCTCGTCGGCGCCCATGCATGTCGCCCCCGCCTGCTCCTTACCCTCCCTCCCTCCTCCATGTTCGTAGCGGGGAGGATGGGGAGGGGGTGGCTCTACGTGTTTTGTAGCGATCTACGCTGCTCCCGGGGCCTTATTATGGGCGACAACCGGGCCATTGACCGGCCTCCGCGTCTTGTTCCCGGGCCGTCCCGGCTGGCTTCTCCCTCTCCTCTTCCCCCTTTCGCCCTATCCTCCGCATATGGACCTCCCCGTCGCGACTCTGCTGCTCGTCGGGCCCGTGCTACGGTCCGTGCGTCGTCTGCTCTTCCCCCTCTGCATCCCTTGTCGGTACTTTGGCATCGGGCCGCCGCGCTACTCCTCGTCATAATGCGCGACGCCCTCTTCGATATGCTTTGTCTCTACCCCCCCTCGGTAGCTCTTGGGCATCAGTCGTGCGCGCCACTTGCGCCGTCCGTCGCCCCCTTACGAGTCGGACGGAAAAACTTGTTGCTCTGCGTCGAGCTCCTAGGGCTACTGCTGGTGGGCGGTGGGCTGCCCCTGCAAGTGGTGGTTCGAGGGAGGCTGCCGATGCTGTTCGGCGCACGGCTGTTGCCGCTTTTGCTGCAGCTGCCGCCGGACGTAGAGATAATGGTAGTGTTGTTGCCGCCGTTGTTGTTGCTGTTGGTGATGGGGGTGGTGATGGGCGGCGCACAACTGCTGCTGCCGGCGGACGTAGAGACACTTGTTGTGCTGGTGCCGCCGTTGCTGTTGTTGCTGTTGGTGGTGGTGCTGGTGGTGATGCTTGTTGGCGCACGGCTGCTGCTGCTGCTGCTCTTGCTGCTGCTGCATCAGCCGGCGGACGTCGAGATACTGGTAGTGTTGGTGCCGCCGTTGCTGGTGGTGGTGGTGGTGCTGTTGCTGCTGGTGGTCGGCGCACAATTGATGCTAATGTTGTTGCAGCAGCCGGCGGACGTAGAGACATTGGTAGTGCCGGTGCCGCCGTTGTTGCTGGTGGTGGTGGTGGTGGTGGTGCTGGTCGGCGCACTGTTGTTGTTGCTGCTGTTGCAGCAGCCGGCTGACGTCGAGATAATGGTAGTGCTAGTACCACCGTTGTTGCTGCTACTGTTGCTAGTGTTGCGGCTATTGGTCGCCGGTCGGTTGTTGTTGGTGGTACTGGCGTGTGCGGGGCCGCATCTAGGGATGTTGGTGCTACTTGTGCTTCTACGGAGGGTGCAACTGCTCATGCTGCTACACGTGTTGGTGCTATTTGGAGTTCGGAGGTTGCTGTTTCTACTGGAGGACATCGTGCCGCTACATATGTGCGGAGGGCTGCAACATGGGGTGTTACTGCTGCCGCTGCTGCTGCAAATGCTGTTGGTAGTGCCGCTGCTGTCGGTAGTGAGGGTGCTACATGTGGGGTCTCTGCGGCTGCTGGTGCAGCTTTGCGGCTGGCTGCTGCGGCACTAACTAGTGGACATAGAGACGCTACTGGTAGGGCGTCTGGTGACGTTGGTGTTCGTGCTGCAGTAGCCACCGGTGCCATTTTTAGGCTAACTGGTGCACTTGGTGGCACTGGTGGTGCTGCTACTACACGTGGAGCCAATATTACTGGATGGCACAATGTTGTTGTTGCAGTTACTACCGCTAGTGGGAGTTGTCATGTTGTTGTTGGTGATAATGCTGCCGCTAATACTGATGGTGCTCCTGGTACTAATGTTGCATGGGTTGATACTGGTTGGCGGGCGGTTGCTGGTGTTCGTAGGCAAAGGGATGCACCTCGTGGTCCGGCTATTGGTGCTGCTCCTGATGCTGGTGGGCTTCGAGCTCCGGTTGTGGGTGTTGCTGCGGTTGCTGCTACAAGGGGAGCTACTGTTGCTAGATGGCACAAGGCTGCAGCTGCTACTACAAATGCTGGCGGGCTTCGCCCTATCGCCGTTGGTGCTGCTACTGCTGCTTATGTTGGCAGTGTTACCGCTGGTGGAGCCACTGCTCTTACATGGCACTTGGCCGTCGCTGTTGATACCGATGTTGGTGGGCTTGGCCTTGCTGCTATTTGTGCTAGTGGTGCTGATAATGGTACTATCATTGCATGCGCTGATGATGGTTGGCGGCCGGTTGATGGTATTCGCAAACATAGGGCTGCAACTAGTGGTACTAGTACATGTAGCGGTGTTACGGGGGTGGGATCTGGTGCTGGTTGGCGACCGGCTGCTGCCCCTGCTTGTGGGGCCGTCGGTGTTGTAGCAGCCGCCGGAGTTGGTTCGTGGCAACATGAAGTTGGTGGTCCCGAGGGGCAAGGAGTTGGCCGTGTTGCTGCCGAGGACCCCTTGGCACATGCTGGTGGTGGTTGGCGCTCGGCCGTTGCTACCAACGTCCATGAGCAGAGGGTTGCGGCGAGTGGTGCTGCAGCTGAGGCTGCAGCTGTTACTGCTACCGCCGTGGGATTTGCGGCTGCCGGGGCTGGCTCGCGCCGAGCTGCTAGTGTTGGTGCTGGTGCTTGTGGGCACATACTTGTGGCTGGTGGTAGGGCCGCTAGTGGTGCTTATGCACATGCATGTGCTGGGCCGCGCCCGGTTGTTGGTGCATGGGATGTTGGACAAAGAGCTCTAGCCGGTGATGGCGCTGCTAGTGGTGCTCTTGCAAGTGCTGGTCAACGACTGGCCGATGCTGCCACGGCCCGTGGGCAGAGGATTGACAGAGGTGCCGGTTCTGCAGCTACTGGTGCCAATGGACATAGTGCTTTTGCTGCCGGGCGGAGGGCTGGAGCTGATTGGCGGCAAGATGGTGCTGTTGGAAGCCGGCGAGTTGCGGTTGTTGCAACTGGTGCCCATGCCGGAGCTTCTGGATCGGAGCCGAGCCTGAGTGCATCGGGTGTTCTGTCCCCGTCGAGGGGGGGATGTTACACTTGCGCCCCGTGCGACATACGGTTCGCTGGCCGTAAATGGCGCTCTAATTTTGCCAAACACACGAACATGTTCATAACTGGCAATGGCCCCTCTACTTCCGCACACCGTCGCCAAGCTCGCCACATCGCGACCTCCTCTCCGGCCTTGTTTTCCCTTTGTACCTCGGGCGACCGCCTTTTACCTGCCACCCAAGCTCGCCCTCTTACCGCTCCATGCCTACACTGTGTGGCCGCTCCCGTTTTTGCAATGTCGCCTTACGACTATGCTGGCACCTCCCGTCCGCCGCTCATTGGACCATGCCCCCTCCGAATAGTTGTCACCCCTCCCCCCCCATGCTTGGGGTGGACTCCCCCCCTTGGCTCCACTCCCATCCCCACCCCGGGCCGAACGGAGCTTCTTCCCCTCACTCCCCCCCCTCCATATGATGGACCCCCGATACCTCATGGACAAGCTTTTATGCCCTCATATGCCGCCGCACTCCGCCGAGAGGCTGCTCTCCGATCCCCCCCTCGCGCTGTTACTCATGCCTCATGGTGCTCCGACAACGACCCTGTCGCTTGTCTACTTGAGCTCAGACCTGTCACTACGGCTCGGGGGGTTTGTGCCGCAGCGAGAGACGACCTACGTTCTGCCCTACAAGACACCCTCGAATATGCGACCTCCCTTCCCTCAACTCTCGGGCCGCTAGAGCTTTTTGGCAATTCACCTCTTTGGCGGCCTCCTCCTCCGACCGTTCCCGGCGGCGGCCAGTGCTCGCATCCGCTCCCTGGTCCAACGTCGTGTCCGTCTCCGGTTCTCTACGTCCGGAGAGGATGGACTCACGGGCATTGACACCTTTCTACGTGATATTCGAGCTAGAGGTGAGCTTGCACGTGCGTGCCCGGGGGCTTCTGCGCCTAGACCACCCAACCACCTAAACCCTAAAACCCACCTAGAGCAACACCACCCACCGACTCGCCTCTCTGAAGGCGACCTCCGACGCTGTGCTGCCTTCCGTCGGGCATGTGAGCTAGTGGAAGTTGGCCAGTTGCGACGGGTCCGTATGGCCCTGGACGGAACCGACTTCGAAATGGTGGAGAACGCGGACGCGGCTTTGGCAGCCCTTCAGCGGTTGCATCCTCCGGCCGGTAATCCCCACCTAGACTGTGAACTCCCCGACCCCCTGCCCCCCCCCCGGCACGCCCACTCCTCACGTATTTAGATGACAGTGACAGCCTCAAAGTATGGGAGGAGTCTATGCTCCTTGTCTTGAGAAAAGCACCTCGCTTGTCAGCCCCCCACGTTGATGGCTGGCGATGGGAACATGTCCGTGGCTTGAATGTTCCGGCATGGCGTAAGTGGGCTAACCTCTACTCGGTGGGAAACATTCCCGAGGCTTCGGCTGACTTTTTGGCGAGTGCGACAAGGTGGGCTCTTCACAAGCAAACCGGGGTCGACCGCGACGCCACTCGCCTTCGGGGTGAAGCTCATAAAGTTCGGCCGCTTGCTGTTGGCAACGTTCTGTCGCGGTTACCTCATTGTCACGCCATAGCGCGGATAGCGACTGTCGCGGCCGACCACCTGGGCCATGAACAAAGATCGATTTTCACCAAAGCGGGTATCGAGCGAGTCATTCATACCACTCGCATTGGCCTACAAGCTATTCCTTATTGCAGCCTTCTAAGCCTGGACGAGGAGAACGCCTTCAACACCATTTCTCGCCGGAGTTTCCTTGCGGAGCTGTACAAGAACCCTGACTTGCATCCCATTATCCCGTTGGTTGAGATGATATATTCACGGGACTCCACGGTGTATTATTTCGACCCCAACGATGCTTCGCTCCTGCACAACACGGTTCAATTTCGTACTGGTGTCCGACAAGGAGATCCTCTTGGCCCGCTTTTGTTCAGCTTGGCGATAAGCACCCCCCTCCGGAATATTGGAGAACGGTGCAAGGATTCAGCGGCGATCCAAGCCTTTTCGGACGAGGAAAGTATTTGATCAAAACGTCTTTCGTCCCGACCGTGATTACGATGGCTACGGAGGAACTAGGAAAAGTGTGCTCGAATGTTCAACCAATCAAATCTTCGTGCATGGTACCTCCGGATACGGCCCCTAAACTTGTCGAGGTGATACGGGCGATGGTCCCTGTTGTTACGGGTACTAGTAACCTTGGAGCCCCTTTGGCGATGGACTTCTCGATGGTAGATGGCCCTCCAACGTCTCATAATGAGAACTATGTTCATTCCTGGCTACATGACACCGTTGAGGCTCATCCACTCCTCTTAGACAAGATCGTTTGCTTTACTATGTCGGACTTCGGAGGGACACACGCCGCTTTCCGCTTGATGATCACGTGTGTTGTACCCCGCTATGGGTTCTTGCTCCTCACCCTCCCCCTTGATATCTGCCGACCGTACCTTGCTACTGCAAATAGGGCCGTTCGTGCAACAGTTTACCGAATCTTGGGCGTTTCTCTGGACGCAGAAACACTCGATCAACTAAATTGTGCTAAACGACAGCTCTCCCTCCCTGCGGAGTTTTGGGGGCTTAATGTACCGTCCCTCGAGCTCGACGCCGAACATGCTCACTATGCTTCATTCACTGCGACCCTCGCCAATCTGATTGCTAATTACGAGTCCGAGTCGCTAGGTCCTTTGTACGGTCTCATCCGACATGAACTACTGAATGTTGTCACTTCTAATTTACCGTGGGCGGTCCATTTGCGCAATTCGTATGATTCTATCTCGCTAGGTCCTTTGTACGGTCTCATCCGACATGAACTACTGAATGTTGACACTTCTAATTTACCGTGGGCGGTCCATTTGCGCAATTCGTATGATTTTATCTCCACTATGGGCGGGTTTTTGGATTCGGATCTTGTGGTGTAGACTAACACATTGAACCAAAACCTTTCCGATTATGCCGGGCCCGATGTCGAGTTGGTGGTGTCTACGGTCAACAATGCGGTGGCACCCGCTACCCAACTGACTAGCCAACAACTTCCGACTCCCAATGGTCTCACTCGCTTGGGAGTTGGGAGATTCCGGGGGCCACATTCAACGGGGCATTTCACGCATTCTTCGTGCCCGGGCCTACCTTGACCTCTTGGCGTTCTGCGGACCTTCCCCACCGGACTATATGAGGGTGATTTCGGGTACGGGTCGCGGGGCTTTGGCTCTCTTTTTCGCTTCACATGAGTCCAGTTTCAAGGTGCCATCCGATTGCTATACGATGGCAGCCCACCGGGTACTTGGCTTGACTGCGGAGCGCGCCGCTCATGTTCGAAAATGCCCTCGGTGCAATGAGGGTCCTTCAGAATCTCGCGGGTATGGATCTATGTATCGGGCATCTCTATGTCGGGTGAGCGCTCAACAACCGCTATGCTCATGGACCATGTCCCCCGGTGCCCGTCCTCTTGGTATATCATTCAACTCCACGACCGTATTGTCCACGTTCTTGAAGAGTTCATGCTTGAAGCGGGGGCTACTATGGGCCGGGACTTGCGGTTGGAGGTCTGCCGTATTCGGTCGGGAGCTTCACGTGATCGCCATGGGGATGTGGTTTGGTTAGATATCATGGCTCCGCACCGTCATCTTGTTGTTTATGTGACGGTTACAAGTGCTCGCACGAACACCAATGTTACTCGTATAGGTGCTCGCCTTTCACTCCATGGCAGCCTTGCATTGGGAGCTCAACATGGCAAACTTGATGCGGACCTCTGCACTTCCGCTTTGCTTGGCACGCCTTCGGTTCAGTCGATCCATGACTACCATCCCTTCGCCATGAAGGATGAGGGCCGGTTGGCGCCGATGGCGGCTGAGTTGGTTGATCGCTTGGCTATTTTGATGGTTGTTCGTCGCTTCCCTGGCATGGGTGCCGGTGACTCTCGTTCCTTGCGCTATGGCGGTTATGTCCGTATGCATCATTTTGTTCGTCGATCTACTTATGTTCCGTTTCGGCGTTTTTTGGGGGATGTGCGATGTGAATTCATGCAACGTCTTTCTGCTTCTCTTCATGGCACTCTGGGTTCCTATCTCCGCGGCGCTTTTCAGGAGGGCAGTGCCGACGCTGTGGCATGCCTTCCTGTTCCTCGGGCTTTTAGGTTTTTCCCTCTTTTCTTCTTTTTGCTTGGTGGCCTCCACTGCTTTTTCTTGTAAGAAATTTGTGAAAATGTAGGCAAGCGTTATACAAGCAGCAGTCCTGCGGTAACCATCACATCACTACAGCGCCTCGGCGCCTGCTCCAGCCGACTCACCCCTACACTCACCTATGCTCCGATAATAAGGGTAGCGTTTCAAAACGAAAGAAAAGTACTTCCACTCTGCGCGACTAAGAGAGTCGTGACTGCGTTTCGCGCGAGGCATAAATGGGCTGAGCGAGAAAGGAGAGAGCTTTTTTTGCTTGGTGGCCTCCACTGCTTTTTCTTGTAAGAAATTTTGAATAGAAAGGAAAGAGCAGTACCGAATCTTAGAAGAGATATTGTTACAAGAAAAACTAGATGCGCATTCCGAGTACCCGCGGAGTCCATCAGGGTTGCGTCCTCGGGGCCATGTTCTTCGCAATTGTTGCCTCCAGGGTATACAAGCAATTGGCTGCGATTGCCCCGAACGAATCCGTTCTCTGCGGTTATTATGACGATGTTCACTTCTTGGGACCCCCTCCGTCTCTCGTGGCTATTGGCGACGCTATGCCGGAGGCGTATGCTAGCGTTGGCCTCACCGTAACCATCCGCAAAAACTGTTTGTATTCCCCTTTGGGTGTCGGTGATGCTTTCGATAACTTACCCGACGGCCACATCATGCGGGGAGTAAATGTCTCCACGGAAGGGACGAAAGTATTGGGGGGGCCAATGGGTACATCCGATTTTCCTCGAGACGTGTTCGAAACGGCCATAAGTAAGTATGAGGCCTACGGCGAACGTCTAAGGGGTCTAGCGGCTCACCGGCACACTCACACTGCGCTTCGTATCCATCAACATTGCAACCGCCGCTTCGGACACTTTGCCCGTACAGTCCCCCGAGGTCTTGGCAGGGGTGAGGGCTACGGTGACACCGTCGAAACATTCCTCGAGCGCGCTGACAATGCCACCCTAGATGTGGCGGCTGAGATATTGGGCCTTCCCGCATCTAGCCTACCCAGCAACACTCGCTCCGAGATGTCTCTTCCCATACGTTTCGGCGGCATGGGGGTGGGGGATTTGGCTGCCTTGGCGGATGCGGCCCATGTCGGAGCGGCCGGTTTGGCAGTGGGCTCAGCTATTCGTTTCCTTACAACACAAGACGCTCGCGTGCGCGGGGATTCCCAAGACGATGTTCCAATGGAGCCGACCATGTATGGACGGTTAGCGAGTGCTATGACCACAGCGGTGTCCCGTAGGCATGGTACACCGGACGGAGACGACGGCGATAACGAACCCATGTGGTCGTTAGAACTCGCTTCGTCGTGGGCGCGCTTGGACGCTGCGTGCGGTTCTCACGCTCTCGCCGAGTCTGAACCTTTGATAACCACAGCCTTAGCGATGCTCCCCCCGAAACGTCCAACGGTGGCTCGCGCCGGCTGCGTTGCCGAAGCCCGATCAAACAACGAGCAGATTGCCCAGTCCCTTGATGGCCTACCCTCGCTCGTCCCTCTTTCTGCGTTTGCCACGGACATCTTTCCAAAGCTACAAGCCGACATCAGTGAGCGCGTCAACTTGTTTCGCTTCGCGAAGCTCGCTCCCACGTTTTCCAACCGCGCTCGGCCGGAGTCAAGGCGTTTTCTATCTCGTCTCGGCCACGGCGCCCTTGCGTTTTTGGCTTCGGACCCGCCTACTTCGGGTCGCCTGGGCGAGCTCCGTGAAAAGTTCCCTGAGCACTACGACGCAGTTTTCCGCGTCGCGGTCTGTCGCATCTTCGGCCTACCCTCATCTCGCATCCTCTCTTCTCTACGCTCCCCCACTGCTTGTGCTTCTTGCCATATCTCGGTTCAAGCTATGCGGGGTGCGTTCTCGTCGGCGGGTGTTGACATGTCGGATGATGCGTGGGCCACTGCTTTTGCGGACCATTTGGCTCGTTGCGGCGGAGATGCTTCGGTCCACACCGCTCACTCTTGGTTAGTGACGGCCCTTGCGGAAATCATCTCCGAGGTTCGTGGCGCACTCGGGGTTGGCGTCGAGGTCCTCACAGATCCCACGATGTTAGTTCAACTCCCCAACGGCAACGACGGTCTCCCCGCGGATGTGGGTGTCTTGCACTATCACGGCATCCGAGGCTCAAAACTTGCCCTTGATGCCGTGGTTTCCGGTTTGTTCGGCGTGTCTAGCCCCCCGTCACCCGAAGTCGCTCTCCGCCGTGCTGAGAAGACCAAGTTCGAGAAGTACTCGGAGGGGTTGAGGAGTCGCCCCAACATCCGCTTCATTCCCTTTGCAGTCACGGAATTTGGTACTCTTGGCGGCCACGCCACGGCTTTCTTGACGGAGCTAGCCAAGCAGGCAGCCGCATCTAAAGGGATGCACGTGGGCAAGTTGTTGGCCTCCTGGCGTCGAAAGGTCTCTCTCGCCGTCCATGTTGCTCACGCGGACAACGTCTTGCGTGGTTTGTCCGCCGCTGCGGACGGCACGGAGGCCGCTTCTTCCTCGGCTGGGATGCCTTCTCCGGCCACGGCGCTCTTCACCCGCGCCATGGGCCGCAAGCGTCCCCGTGCTTCCTCGAGCGGCGCGTGAGGCGCCGCTTGTCGCCTCCAAGTGTTGCATTCTCGGCGTGGCTTAAGAGTTTCCTTAGTATAATCTGCTAGGTTTATGCACAATGTAGTGCTTTCCTTTTGCTGTGCTTTGGATTCCGTGATCCTCTTGTCACTCTTGCCCTCTTGTTTCCCCTCCCACTTTCCCTGTCCGTGCTCATCAGGTTCTTCTTGTAAGCAAAAATTCCACGGACAGGGAAAGTGGGAGGGGAAACAAAAGGGCAAGAGTGACAGGAGGATCACGGAATCCAAAGCACGGCAAAAGGAAAGCACTACATTGTGCACAAATCTTACCATATACATATAACAAAAACATACAGTATGTTATTCAATTGCCGATGTTATTTCGGCGGTTTCGTCTGCTTGTAATTAAGGTCAGTCCTCATCTTTAATTACTGTACTCTGCACCGCCATCTGGGTCACTCCACCCGGTAGTAAATGATTTTTAAAATACCTGTACCGATATGACACCGCCAAGGCGCCAATAACCCCGTCACTGAGCTCCCTGTCACTGCGCTGCCGCTACAATATAAGTACCACAAGTGCTGCCGACTGCCCCGTCTCCCTGTCTGGCAGCTTCGAAGCTCAAACCAACTCGCACGTGACGGCCGAAGCTGTACCCTTACCTGTAAGTGAGTTACATCCTCAACTTTGGAGTCTAAAACCAGTCAGGATGGGGGGCTGCTTCAGTAGCGACGGTGACAAGGAAACCAACAAGCCATCGCCAGCGAAGCAACCGACAAGCGCGCCGGCTGCCGCAGCCGGCAAGTCCAAAGTGTCAGAGGCCAAGGACACAGACGCGTTCGGTATGGGCGCATCCCATACGTTAGGAAAGGCGCTAGGGTCAGGTGCATGTGGCGAGGTCTGGTTAATGACAGAGAAAAAGAGCGGGAAGCCCGTGGCTGTGAAGGTCATGCCCCGCCCCATCAACAAAAAGTACGAGCAGCGGGTAGTACGGGAAGTTAAGATCCACGGCAATGTTGGGGCGGACCACCCCAATATCGTGTCCGGCTACGACGCCATCCTCACGGCAACCCACTTCAATCTGGTGATCGAGTACTGCGAGGGGGGCACGATGCTGGACTATGTACTAAAAAAATGCAAAGATCGGCACAGCCAGGGGCAGGTAGCACCTATTTTGGACGAGGACGAGGCTCGCTTCTTCTTCACGCAGCTCATCAACGCTGTGGACCACATCCACAACGCGCTAGTCGCTCACCGCGACCTGAAGCTGGAAAACACGCTGTTAAAATACATCGATGTGGAGGGCGCACAGTTTCCGGTGCTAAAGATTTGTGACTTTGGGTTTGCGAACTTTTTCGAAGCCGACGCCATCCTGTTCACCAACCTCGGCACCCCACCCTACATGTCCCCAGAGGTCATCCGCAGCAACGAAGGCTACTCCGGTATCGCTGCTGATGTTTGGTCCTGTGGCGTCTTCCTGTACGCCATGCTTCTGGGAACCTTTCCCTTTCGATTCCAAGACACGGGCAACGACACGATGGAGTTTCGAGACCTTTGGATTCAGCAGACGAAGTATAAATGGGACGACCAGAAACACACCAAGCGCTTGATACAGTACATCAGCCCCGAGGCGAAGGACCTCCTGGACCAAATCTTCCAGCCAGACAAGAGCCAGCGCGCGGCACTTCCAAAAATCCGAGCTCACCCCTGGATGCAGAAGCCGCTGAGCCCGAAATATCAAAAGGCTCTCGACGTCATCAGCGAAATGCGTGGCACGGAACGACCGGACGGGGCAGTCGACGCCCCACCGCCCGCGCTGGGAAAGATGCCCAGCATCAGCTTCGTGGCTGGCAATAAAGTAGGGGACACTGATATCGAGACGCTCGTGCGGGCGGCCTGCATGACGGGCGAGCCTGGCGAGACGATGAAGGTGGCGCTGAAGGGTCCGCAGGAGAACGTTGGGCCCGCCACCCTCCCCGCGGTTTCAGAGGAGAACTTGCGCTCCCTTCAAAGTCAGGCAACCAACGCTGTGTAAGGCTCATTCATTTCGAGACTGCGTGTGTGGTCTGGAGAGGAGGAAGGGGCAAGTGGGATAGCTGGAGGCCAGCATGCAAGTCACTGCTGCTGGCTTCGTGTGTGGCTTGCTTGTGTGTGTGTGTTGGGTGGGGGGGGGGGGGGTGCACCCGAGAGCGGACATGGGGCATGATCATGTCCTCTCTATTGCTACTGTAACTGTAATTTTGAGATTAGGCCAGGATAATTGTTACTATGTGTGGCAGCTCCTGTGTCTTCCCGGCACCTCCGACGTCAATGCTGCTGCTTTCATGCTGGCATATGCAAGGAAACCAATGTTGTGTTGGGCATATTCGGGTGTCAGTTGCGTCGGATAGGGATGAAGAGGACGGGGAGGTACAATGGGAGGGCATAGAAGCAGGTATTGCGTGGAATGTGGAGCATGTGTCTGCAGAGGGGGCGAATTCAGAATAGTGTATCATCGACGGTAGTTCCCGCTCCGTGTCGGTGCTGATATTGCGAAAAGTGTAGAGTACTGGGAGGGCACCCTAGGCAAAGCATGCTCGGAGATTTTGAAGCGGTTTTCACTCTTATCGTGATCGCGTAGATGACAATATCTGAGCGCTGGAGGGGGGAGTAACAACTTGGCATACGATGGCACACAGAGGTCTATGTAGCCGCGTGTCATCTGCATTTGATGGTTGCTATATTCTGTTGCAATAAGGAATATGTGTTTAAACAGCGGAACACTGCAAGGATTGCTTTAATAGATTTGGACTCAGTTGGCTTCGACATAAGACTAACGGCGTCCTTTCCGAGTACGAGAGAGAAGACCATGATAGTGTCCGTACATCGTTAATGCTCATCCTTTCTTGTTTTGTTAATTGTGGTGCCCCTCCCAGACGCCTTCCTTGTCTTCGGGTTGTTTGACAACCCTGTGATGGGCAATAGCTTAAACCCAACGACCCGTTAGAAGCATGTGATAAAGCATGCTTACAATTTCCCATGCGACAGTGGGATGACCCATAATACCAGGATTGAGTGATTACGTTTGGTAGAGCCCGTGTTCTTCCGTCACCGGGTATAAGCTTCCCCGTTGTCAACCGACTTTTTTGAGCGTCGATACTCTGCAACCCCGTGATTACCGTGCCACAAATTAGGTCTGTGGGTTGTATTCTCAAGCGTCGCAAGCACCCCCTACAAAAATCACGTCAATGGAGAATCCTTGTGGCTTGAACTCTTACGCAGAAAATTGGTAGTTTTGACCCTGTAATTATTGCTAGAAAGGGAATTTGGATGCGTTCGTAATACACTCCTCCACAAAAGTCCGGACAAGATTTCGCACCTTCGCATCAAGTAGAAAATGTAGCCATGCGTCGATTTTATTGACAAATATCCTGAGATCCCAGGCAGTGAATGCTTTTGCGCGCAAAATGGAATGCGCCGACAACTACGAGGGGCGAACTCGAACACTGCCGGGCTTGTGTACTTGGGGCTATCGCGCCCGCACCCGTGCGGCACGCTCTTTCAAACAATCGCCGTGTTGGTTAGACGAAAATAGTAACGGGCGCACAACGCCGCAACATGAACGCTGATGCGACGGTCGCGCAAACATAATGCATAGGCCACGGAAGAAGGTGGTGTTGGGCAGGCCGCTATGGGGGAAACGCACGAAATCGCGTATGTACTTACCACCGATATGCGCACAACCCAAGGGCAAGCCGCTTTCGGCCATAATGTTCAAGCGATCACAACATAATCATATATGATCAAAAGTTTTTGCGACAGGTACCGTTGGACGCGTCTTTTTAATGCGCGTCGAACGCATCTACTTTGAACTTCCAATATTCACAAATGAATGTGTTATGAATTATTTTAATTTAAAAATTATTCCGGCACCGCTGAGCCGCAGTGCCAAGCAACACCCATCCAAGTCGGCTCACCTCACGAGGCGATTTGTGCGGGGTTTGTCGATATATGTTGACCAATTCTTCATTCCTATTGACCTCCGAGCCTAATTCCCGACGCGTGCCACGCGTGGGACGGGTGTGGTTGGCACAAGCACATACCCAAGCATTCCAAACACCACCATCAACGTGATGCGTCCCTAACGGCCAAGTTGGACCTCGTCCCTCCCCTAAGCCAATCGCCCTCGCATGTTTACAGCGGCAGTGTTCATCCAAACCTGCGTCATGTGCGTTTTTTATCGCTTGCTTTCCAAAAACATCACCCGTGCCAGCGGCGTGAACTTCCGTGCTCTATTCACACACCCGCAAACCAAACCTCGCGCATTGAACACGGCACCCACGCCTCCAAACCCCCTCCAAAAAGCCCCCAAAACTACGGTTATGTGGAACATAGAGTAATATGCAGCTTGGTATGAGCGCTTGAGCAATGCTTAAGCGTGGCGCTCAGAATGACGTGTGTAGTTCAGACAATTTCCCGGGAATTTATGGGATTAATTTGACAAACTCCACCGACAACACCCGCTTTAAGCTGAAGTCTAACCACCCCGGATGACGGCTTACTGCTTGCTTCTCGGCTCTCCTACAGTTGGGTGGTACTCGGGTATCGTCGTGCTTGACGTGGTGAGAGGGGAGCGTGTTCTTGACTAGCTTATGCTCAACATAATGCACGTCCGGACTTGTGTGGAGGAGTGTAAATCGCTATACCAAGACAGCGAAGAATGAAGGTACTCGTACGGGTACCTGCTGTCGTGCACCGCGGAATCGGCGTCGGCGAGGGGGTAGCAGTGTCGAATAATAATAATAATACAATAAAAATCCTTCCTCCGCCCTTCGACACTCCGACCCGCCGCCGTCACCAACAAACCGGCGCCGCCGACATCAGGGCAGACGCTCCCTTTGTTAACGACTTCCCGCGACATAATCGAAACGCGCGTGAGACTCTACTCGTCTGACGTCTCATTCGGCGTCGACCAGCGGTGGTGCCTCCCTCCCCACTGTCGGCCCTGCCGTCGCCCCGCGCCGCGCCGCCACCCCCGACCGGCGTCGCTGCCGTCGACGGCCACCACAATGGCGGCCCAGTACAACTTCAAGACTATCGGGCAAGTGCCGTCCAACAAAGACTTTATCGACGTCGTGCTGTCCAAGACCCAGCGGCAGACGCCCACCGTCGTGCACAATGGTGCGCTCCTCCGCCGCACCGCGACTGTCGTCGAAGTCTCTCGACAAACAAACACAAAATAGTAAAGCAAAGCAAAACAAACAACACTCGCGACTTCAAAGGCCCTTCTCTCCCTCGCATCTCCTCATCCGTATACACAGACTTTACGATTTTGTGATTCCCACGTATCGTTACATCACTTGCTTCAGAGACAGGCCCCAGCCGGCACAAATTCACCAGTCTCTTCACCCGTTCTCCTTTTCACTTTCTTTTGACTGCAAACATCTTTGCCTTGCTCACTACCGCACGCCGCACCAGCACTCCTCCAATTTCTCTGGTCATTCTGATCGGTTGAATGCAGTGACATGCCTGGTGTAGTCAGCTCTGGTGTCGTGTCAAGGTTGAGATGTACCAGCACTGCATTGCTGACCCCACTTCCCCTCCACACGCTGTAGGCTGGCCCATCCCTCGCATCCGCCAGTTTTACATGCGAAAGGTGAAGTACACCGCGAGCAGCTGGCACGACAAGCTGACAAAGATCCTGGACGACTTCCCCAAGGTGGACAACATCCACCCCTTCTACTCCGACCTCCTCAACGTGCTCTACGACAAAGACCACTACAAACTCGCGCTGGGCCAGCTCAGCGTGTCGCGCAACATCATCAGCAAGCTGTCCCAAGGTCCATTCCACCCCCTTTTGCTTCCCCACTGCAATATAATCAAACACACACCCGATCACACGTGCTCTCTCTCTCTCTCTTACACACACACAATGTTCCTCACCAACGCTGTTCTCGTGTCATGCGCACAACCCCACACTTTCCCAACAATTTATAATCGAATTGATGGTTGGTAGTTTGGGGAGTGCATGCCATTCCATCCCTGCTGCGATTGAATTGGTCCCAGCGGATGGACTGTCAAGTCTAGCTATCCTGAGGCTACTGTTTAATTATATATTTACTTATTGTGCCTTTCTTTGGCTCTCTGTCTCAAATTTCTTTTGCCTGTACTTTAGATTACGTGCGACTGCTCAAGTATGGCGACAGTCTCTACCGTTGCAAGCAGCTCAAGCGAGCGGCCATGGTAGGCACTTCCCCTTCGTCACCTGATCATCCCGTCGTCCGCGTGCACCCGCGCCGTTGTTGAGCTGGAGCGGAGTGGTCGATGACCACTGGAGTGGTCGACGACCTCGCGTGGCGCCATTCTCAACCTTGTACATCAACGGCGGTAGGAAAGGAAGGTGCACTGGGACATTGTGGGCCGACGTGTGCTCTTGTTGCACGCTGCAGGGTCGCATGTGCACGTTGATGAAGAAGCAGGGACCTAGCCTGGCGTATCTGGAACAAGTACGGCAGCACATGTCGCGCCTGCCCTCCATCGACCCAAACACCCGCACACTGCTGGTTTGCGGATACCCCAACGTGGGGAAAAGCAGCTTTATGAACAAGGTCCGTATCCATTTACTTCCCTTTCTTACTCGCACTTATCATATCACTTGCCTGGTCCACGCCCACATAGGCGCAGGCAGGCACAGACACGGCGAGCTGTGGATCTCATCATATGAGTGACTCGCGCATACATGCGCGCGCGCTCACACACACACACACACACACACACATTATTGCGTGTACACGTGAAGGTGTTAACACATCAATGGCATACTAGTATGGTCGCCCTTGAATGGTACAAACGACACACACACACACACACACACGCACACACACACACACACACACTCTCTCTCTCTCTCTCTCTCTCTCTCACTCACAGACAAGCGCGAGCAGAGAGGGAGGAGAAAGAATGTTTGTGCAGTAGAGAGTAACATTCGTACACACAGGTGCATGTCTTGTAAAGTCTTGCTGCTTCGTTCTCGATATGTTATAAGAGATATAAGGGGAGCAGTGAATTTATGGTTTATGGTCTGAGCGCAGGTGACTCGTGCGGATGTGGAGGTTCAGCCGTACGCCTTCACAACCAAGTCGTTGTACGTGGGACACATGGACTACAAATACCTGCGTTGGCAGGTTATTGACACCCCCGGCATTCTGGATCGCCCGCTAGAAGAGCGCAACACGATCGAGATGCAGAGCGTCACCGCGCTTGCGCACCTGCGCGCAGCGGTGCTCTATGTTGTGGACATCAGCGAGGCCTGCGGGTACACCATCAAGCAGCAGGCTGCGCTATTCCATAGCATTAAAGCGCTCTTTGTGAACAAGCCCGTCCTGGTTGTGGTCAACAAGGTGAGCTGGCAAGGCGGAACAGAGCTCACTGCTTACTCACTTTCTTTTGCAAAGTCATGACAAATGTTTATAATAAAGGACAAAAACACGATACTTTTTGGTTGTGGAGTTTAGAGAACCTTGGAAATGCAAGGGACAGAGCAGGTGATGGATCATCCGTTGACGGCTGTTGCTATCCTGGTTGACTCAGATCGACACGGTGCAATTGGAGGCGCTGTCGGCGGAGGACCGCGCGCTGGTTGAGGAGATGGCGTCAGAGGCGCACCGCGTTGCGCATGGCATCCACGGCAATCAGGATATCGACATGGCGGACGAGGAGAAGACGCTGCTGAGCATGAGCACACTAACGGAGGAGGGTGTGATGGAGGTCAAGCAGGTGCGCGCCTTGTCAGTGAAGCTAATAAGCACATGTAAGCGGTGTCACTTTCGGCATTATTAAAGGGGGGGGGGGGGGGGGCACATCCTAGCACATCCACCTTATAGTGCATACGGATTCGAATATTAATGAGATACGGCAGGGTATGGTGCCTTTCCTACTTTCGATAGGTGAACACAGTACGAGGCAGCTTCGCCACGTCCCGCAAAGTCTCGCCTGCTGCATTGGGTGTGATTGACGGACGCTGCGGGGTGGGGTGGGGAAGGGGGGAGAATTTCGATGTTAATGAAGTATGCGGCGGAGGAGTATCGCCGCGGTTTTGCGTGTGTAGTGAGGCTAAGATGTAACGCGTTTGTGTGTTTCTGTGTGTCTGTGTGTGTGTTTGTGTGTGTTTAGGGGGAGGGGGTCGATGTCTATCTAAAGGGTGTGTGGTAGGTAAATGTTTAGGGAAAGCGGTTTGGTGTGTGTTCTGTCGGTGTGCTGAGCGGTGGGGGTGCTGAGCGGTGTATTGACCACTTTTATCCTGCCCTATTGCAATTCCAGGTGGCTTGTGACCGTCTGCTGACCAGCCGGGTGGAGCGCAAGCTGCGAGGCAAGAAGATGCCCGACGTGCTCAACCGAATGCACGTGGCGATGCCGAGCGCGCGCGACACGGTGGCCCGCCCCGCCTGCATACCGCCCGGCGTTGAGGAGGCGCGCAAGCGGCGCGAGGCGGGCGAACGGAAGAAGCTCCAGAAGGACTTTCAGGTTCGCCGCACGGGCCTTCACAGTTTCCGTCTAATTATTGACGAATTATGTGGCGTTTGTGACTAATCAGCAACGCCATTCGCTTAACCAAAACCCTGAAAGTACAGCGTGAAACCCTTATATGCGCGAAAACTATGCTCAACGCAGCATGTATCTTGCACAGTACGAAACACTTACACCTATGCAAACCCCCTGCAGCATAACATACACCCCTTCAATTCGTTTTCCCCTTATTCATAACTGCATGGCCTCCTTTAGTGTACTGAAATCCTCTCCCACACAGCATAAAGCCGTTCAACGCACTCACCCAACGGCACGTACTGCTCGCTCTCTAGACACATGTGTTGATGTCCGCCTCGATTCGACACCATTGGACTTGTTGTGTGTTAATGCAAGCCATGCCAATCAGCAGGCACTTGTCCGCTGATTGCAGGAAGTATTTTCCACGCATAACCTGATTCCTGGCGTTGGCGTGGTTTTTTGCAGGAGGAAGCGGGGGGTGGGGGCGTGTACAGCATGGACATGCGGCAGCAGTACCAGCTGGAGGACGAGGCCTGGAAGTACGACATCATGCCGGAGATCATGGACGGTCACAACGTGGCGGACTTCGTGGACCCCGACATCGACGCGCGTCTGGAGGCGCTGGAGCGGGAAGAGGAAGCGTTGGCGGCGGCGTGGGACACGGAGGCAGGGGGCCTGCTGGAGGGGGTGGAGGAACTGGACGGGGAGGAGGCCGCCGTGCTGGGGGCGATCCGGAAGAAGAAGAAAAAGATGGTCGACCTACACCGACTCAAAAAGTCCACCGCGGGTATGCTCGATTTTTATTTTTTTACGCACGCATACGCATGCTCGCAGAAACACACACACACACACACACACACACACACACACACACACATGCACACACATCACCCCCACACACGCACACGCATGCACACACACACACACACGCATGCACACATACACACACACACGCATGCACACACACACACGCATCCACCCCCACACACGCACACCCATACACACACACACACATACACACACACACACACGTGTGCGTGTGCGTGCGTGTGCGTGCGCGCTCAAAGTACAATCAGTGCTTGCATCCTGCCAGCCTGATGCGGATCGATTGATCGACGAATACTTTACCAACCAATCAGTAACTCCAACACATAAAATGAATATCGAGTAGATAAATGGCTGCAGACAAACTCGCCCCTTCAACTTTCATTGACAGAACTCAATTTCACACGGAGACCGCATTATTCCTGCTCGCCCTATTGCAAATGAACACGCATGGACACGAGCGAAGGAAGAAAGAACGGGCGAATAGGCCGATAAGCTATCTGCAGACAAGCGAGGGAACGGGATTTTTTTTTACATATTTAGTTTCACTGCAAACAGACAGTCCCCTTTACCTTCCTCTAAGAACATATTGATAAGCGCAAACGTGGATATGCGGCGCCTGCTACAATACACCCGCAAAAAAATCTGAAAATGTTGTTCATTCTGGAATCAATTTGAATGCGCAAATCTCTCGTCCTCCCTAACCTCTTTCCTTGTCTCCCACAGCGGGCTCAGCGCCCAACATCCGCTGGTCCCGCTGGCCAGCAGTCCCCCCACACCAGTATCCGCTGACTGCACGAGCCGCGTCGAATATCTTATATCTCTATCGTTGTCATATATGCGCGCGCGTGTGTTGAGTGTGTGCGTGTGCCTGCCTTAGAGTTTAGATACATAATTGTATTGTTTATACTTGTAGTGTTATCCCACTTTTGTGACGCAGGGTGGTTGTGTATGTGCGTGTGTGCGCTTGCTTGCAGGCAACAAGAGCGTGTTGCCGCGCACGGCGGACCGGGAGCGCAAGTCTACGACGGGCAATATGTCCAAAGCTTTGGCGGAGGTAGGGCTGGACGCGGGCGCGGCGGTCGGACGCGCGCGCGAGCGCAGCATGAGTCGCATGGGGCGCAAGCGCACGCGAAGCAGCAGCGCCAAGGGGGCGGCGGCCGGCGACGGGGATTTCGAGGGGGAGAAGAAGCGGGTGCACAGCAGCAAGGCGCGCAGCATGAGCCGCGGCCGCAGCGTGAGCATGGCAGAGCCGGGCGAGGGGAAGGGGCTGAAGGACGCCGCGATGCGGAACAAGGCGCTCAAGATGAGCGACGTCGCGAGGCGTCAAGCCAACAAGGCGGCCAAGAAGGGCGAGGGCGACCGCGTCATTCTCAACCCCAAACCCAAGCATCTCTTCTCCGGGAAGCGTGGCAAGGGAAAGACGGACTGGCGCTAAGGCTGGCTGGGCTCTTATCTCGTTCCACCATTGCCAGCTTGCTTAGCTTGAAGTCTTTGCTTCATGGCCACATAGAGAGGCTATGTTCAGGCTATCCAGCTGAGGCAGATATCGAGCGGGGCCGCTCGCGATTGATTAACTGTAAGTGCATTTGTATCTGCGAATTACACACGAGAGATCCCAGTTGGATAGCTCTATTTCACATGGCTCTAGTTTAATTGACCATACGTGAACTCGAGGATACGCAATCAGATTCGAAGTCGCTTAGGAGCGGCAATGACAAAAATGAAGAGCATGTTTCCGCGGTAGACCCCACTCGTAAACTGCTGCTTAACTACAATCGAGTATATGATACGCGATCACGCGAGCGTTGGCAAGCACAGTTGAATTCCTTCACAGCGGGTAGAGTACGAGGGTTGCTATGGATCGGGTTCCCGTCACAAAAGTCGATGTACTTTTCTTCACGCCCGAATACCCCCAGAGAGGTGTTATGTACCACCTCTTGAATTGATTGTGACGACGTCGTTATAGTCGGAGCATGCTTCGACGACGGTAGGTGGACACCTACCGGTGGTGTGCAGAGGAGACGAATGGACAACTGGTGGTCACAGAAGAAGTGAATGGCTACACGCAGGCAACCTTAAGTAGCATAAAGTAGATGAACGGTACGCACACATGCGCATATGTATCACTGGTACATACGGGTACTGGTGTACTACGCTAGGTCCTCTAGATCATTGGCCGTGATCTCCAGTCAGTGGAACCTAAGCAACGCTTTAAGAGCATTGTGGGTTTGGGCTGGGGTAGTGCCTTGGCCAAGCCATCACCCATTATCTAAAACGTGGGGTGGAGATTACCGCGATGGTGCGGGAATCTACCAGCTCTCGGGTGTAGTAGGGGCGGATGTCGATGTGCTTGGTCATGTTGGAGACCATAGGTTTGTTCGCAAGCTTATAACAACTCTCTCGGTGTCCCCATCCACAATTGTGGGGCCACGCATGTTGGTGGTGGTGAATGTCATGCATGAGCTGGCAAAAGTGGACCGCACTATGGGTTGCGCGGGTGAAAGCAACGTACAGGTCCTTTGTGGTGGACACGGCGACAACCTCATGATCTTTGGACGTCTAATTGATGGCACCGCCGTTGAGCATGT
Source organism: Tetraselmis chui (assembly GCA_026401115.1). NCBI lineage: Eukaryota > Viridiplantae > Chlorophyta > Chlorodendrophyceae > Chlorodendrales > Chlorodendraceae > Tetraselmis > Tetraselmis chui. Next base: position 122,171 of record JAPMLY010000766.1, read on the forward strand.
CGACCTCCTCTCTCTGGGAACGACGCGTGGAGGTGTCGGCTGCTCATTCTGAGTATGACAAGACTGTCATGGTTGTGCATAAGTGAGGGGGACATGAGCCACATGTGTTGCAAGAGGATTGAGTGCCGTTGATCGAGGTAGCGGAATATGCGCTTGAAATGTTTCGAGTGGAACTGAAGCGGAAGTGCATGGTGGTGGCTTGTGACGTTGATGGTAAAGGCGTTGTCGCGGAGAGTGCACATACAAAGGAAGTTGAAGGACGTGAGGATGGCGCGAAAAGTCTCGTGGTCAACATGTGAAATAAGGGTTTTGTCGGCATATATATGAGGGTGCGTCAGCATCGCGATAGTGTGTGAAAAACATGGGAAAAGATTAGGGGTTATTGTCCAACGTGTTGGTGCACTATGCATGGGACATGCGAGCAATCCTAATTGCTTTGCCATGGGTGGGGTCCATGCCGAGGCTGGCTGTTGTACGTGGAGCATGTACGGCCATGTCGTTGGACATGTGCGACGGCAGAAAAAGAAAAGATGCACGCGCGTTTTTTGGTGATGCGGAGACGATTTGGTATAGGAGAGAGGGGAGGCCGGACTGGGAGAAGGGAGAGGAGGGAGAGGAGGCCGGATTGGGAGAAGGTCGACAGGTTGTGTGTTGTCCTCGATAATCGAAGCCAAGGCTGAAGAACGATTGTTGGTTGTAACGGCGATGGTTGGTGGAATGGCGTTCGAGTAGGACAACTTTTGGTATGTAGAGGAGTACATACCATCTCTTTCTCATCTGCTTAATCTCTTTCTCATCTACTCTCATCTACCTTGTCATCTACTCTCTCATCTATCTTTCTCATCTCCTCTCTCATCTACAACATGCTTCATCTCCTTCTCATCTACCGCATCAAGTCTCGCACGACCACTCGCCGCACCTCCACTTCTCGCACCCGCACACGCCTCTGATTGACACCCACAACCACCCCGCACGACACACTCCCCGGGGGGGAGTAAAACCCCCAAGCCTTTTGGAGAGGTTGGATTCGAGAGGTTCATGGTCTAGCCTTGACTTGTAAGTTTCTTGCATGGCATAGTTGGGAATGCCCAGAGATAAATGCCGGTTTTGCCGGTACATGTTGTAAAGAATTTCAATTTTCGCCGGTGCGGCGGTTGTACGAGTCGTCGCGGGAGGGGTCACCGATGCTCGGGTCGAGGCGAATCCCGTCGTCGGTGCGGATTTTTATGCCGCCGAGGTTGTCGCGCAGCCCGAGCAGCTTCACCAGCCGGACGGCGGCGAGCCATGTGATGGATGGCCTCAGCGCCGTCTTGACGCGGGGGAGGTAGCGCGAGAGCATCTCATAGCTCAGGACGACGTGCAGATCGGACTTTGGCTTCTTGCCCTACACCTCCCGGTCCGCATAAATAGCGTGCTAGAGGCCCACCTCGCCCTCGCCGAATTCGCCGTGGTAGGTCTGCATGACATGAGGTTGTCCCGGAACACGCCCCACGCGCCGAAGGTGGTGGAGATGTGGCCCAACTTCGTTGAGTACATCCGTGTCACCTCCTTGAGCGCCGTCGACTTGGTGCGCGCCCGGGAGCGCGCGCCGGCGACATAGGTGGCCACCGCCAAGCTGGATACATCCTCGTCCTCGTCCTCGTCGCGCCTTGCCACCGCGCCGACGGCGCTGTCCATGGCGGTGGCGTCGGCTTCCAACCAAACGACGGACTTCGAGTATTTTTGGCGCAGCCATGCCATGACGGTCGGCACGTCGCGGAGCACCTCGACGGCGTTGTCGGCGGACTGCGCGTCCGCCATCTCCGTGTGTAGCTAGCCGAAGGTGCGCCGCACGGCGTTCATGTACCCCTTGGAGTACACATCGGCGACTAGCCGGCCGTTGCGCATCACCTTCCACAAGGAGCTGCTGCCCATGTTGTGTTTTTGGACGTCGCCACTCCAAAAGGTGTCGATATGCGCTCACGAGATAGGCGTGCCGGTCCCCTTCTCAGGCGTCTCCGGGAGGCATTGCGGGTAGTTGGGGCGGGATGGCGGCACCGGCGCCGCGGCGAAATGCACGCGCGGGAGGTTCATCGCCGGAGCGCGGTCTTGCCGGCGTACACCGTCGAGCGGTCCACTCCATGGGTGTGCTCCGTAGTAGCATCCACCGCCCAGATGCGGTTCACCTCGTGCTCACCCTACCGGTCGGAGGCTAGCGTCTTGGCGTTTGGCTTTTCCCCCTTGAGGATACGGCGGAGGTTCGCCTTCATGCGTTGCTCCTTGAGGTTGGCGGCGCAGTGCGCCTTGGCGCGCGCGCTTGGTCCCGGGCGAGTCGGGCATGGCGGTAGGCGCTTCTTGTCGTCACATGAGATGAATTGAAAATTTGATAATTGTTTACAACAATCAGCGAGTTAACGGCTTATGTCTTCGGGCGCCCCTTTGATCAGGCCTTCTAGAGAGTTTTTTTGATCGTAGGATATACACCATGAATCCACTAATCCCAACCTCTCCAATGTCAGTGGTAATACCGTCAAATTCATGCTAGCAAAAAGTAATTTAACACTAGTTATGAAATGAAATTTATCGCTAGTCCCCACGATGCGCAGCCTGCTCCAACCGCTGCGAGGGCACGGATCATCCTAGATGATCAGATGGAACGGGCCGAGCGGGAGATCTTAGTGTTTGTGTACGGATACTATGATTTTCCAAAACCCTCCGTACATGGCTTCCCGCGGATCGCAGCTCCCGGTACGTCACATGATATAATTATTATTTCTGTCGTGGGGGCGGCGGAAACGCGCGGCCGGAGAATTATTGTCTCCGATAGGGGGCAACCGAACAAGCGATGGCGACCTCCTATTACGTTGAGCGGCTAACCGCCGGCGAGCTGATGCGCACCGCGTGAGTGCACCTCCTACACCTCGAGGACCGTGCGCGGTCATCGCGCCGCTCCTACTTGTTCAACACGGAAATGCGGGAGGCGACCAACCTAGAGCGCTACCACCGAAAGCAAGTCCATAAGCAGGCGGCGGAGGCGAAGGAGTCCGCGTAACGAAGGGGGTCATGCGTTCGGGACAGCCACCGCCATGCCTCCCTCCGTCAAGGCGTCAAGCTCGTGACCATGAACAACTCGACTCCGCACGAGTCGGTGCCGTCGACGACCGCGGCGCTCGCCGAGAAGCTCTACCCGGGCAACGTTCGGCGCGAGCTGCTCGAGGACGGCTGCGAGTCAAAGCTACTTTTCGACTACGAGGACTACCACGACGCCGAACCGTCGGCGGAGGAGCTGCGCCGTGTTGCGGGCTACGTGCAATATGAGGCGGAGATGCCGAAGATGCTCGTCACAAGGTTCACGGGGGCGGAGGGTGTGGAGCTGGAGTTGTCGTTCAAGATCGCGACGCGGCACGGCGAGACGCCCAACGGCCGCTACAATATGTCGTTCCGCTCCTTATTTTCCGGCATCAGCCTCCCCTTCACGTCGATCCCGGGGCTGATGAGCGCGGCGTACGCGAATCACCCGCACGAGCACATCCTGTGGGACATGTCCGTGTACTCGCGGCGGCGGTTGCTGGTGTACGTCAACGGCGGGAACAACGCGGCGGACACGCGGCTGCTTACGATGTAGCGGCCGGTGGACGAGGTGAGGAACTACGTCGTGCAAGTGGTGGACGAGCATTGGCATGTATTGGACCGCATGTCGACGTCGGCCGCCGTGCCCCTGCCGGTCGCGAGCAGCCCGCAACATTAACCTGCGATCATCTTCGCGGATGTCGCCGCGTTGCTGCTGCTGATCAAGCGGCCGGACGACCGCGACCGCTCGCTGCGCATTTGGCTCGTGCGCAGCGGGGTATGCGGGCGCTCGCCGGAAAGGCTGGAGGCGTACAAGGAGTGGTCGCGCGGGTGCGCGGCGAAATTCGACGCGCGAGACCGCGAGAAGGTGTACATGTCGGCCGACGCCGGGCACGGCAACTTCGTCGCCGTCGGGAGCCTATACTACTAGGCCGCCGCCGACTCTCCGCGCGAGTACCAAGCGGCGTTGCCCGCCCGCCAAGCGACGCCAACATGAGCGCTCGCAGCTGTTGTAAGTAGTACCTTCTATTTATTAGTTGTAAATAGCTATTATAAGCTATTCTAGATATGATTAGAACATGTCTAAATCGGACATACCGATAACATGTTTGATTCGGTACAGAGCTATCGCTAGGCTACAACTCTTACACTTCTCTTGTCTAGACACCACGCCTCGGGTTGTTTGTCTCTGTGAATGTCCCTTTTGCGTGACTCTGACTATAACTACGTGTGCGTTAGTTACCTTCCATACTGATCGTGTGTGCACGGTTCAACATGTTATGGGCCCCCGCCTCACGTCACTCACGCGCGACAACCTAGTTCGGCGAGCTGCGATCGCCAACTCTCCCGCAGAAGGCAAGTTTATTTTGCAACATAACACTTTCACCTTGTAGTCGGCGGTATCGCAAGTATAAACTGCGCTTTGAAAACCCACCTCCATCCCACCTAAGCCAGTTGCTCGAGGACGACGGCCAGCCACCCACACCGACGCACTCGTCGTGTGTGGACATGGTGCACACGTGTCCAAGCTAGAGAAGGGGGGGGGGCGCACAATCGGGTGAATACACATACACGGGGTGCACGACAACCCTAGCTTACTTTAAATTCTAATATTTACTTAGCGACTCAGCCGCCAGCGCATCGCTCCGCCTAACCTTGCCGTGGCCTCGACTTGTGCCCCACACTGGGTGGAGGATACAGAAAGGGCACTTTGAGACACCCCGCGGCTAGAGGCCGAGGGGTCGGCGGGCATCATGCCGTCTCTCAGGAACCACTGTTAGTTACAAGTCCGGCTAGCGGTTCTTACCGCTGCATGTCGTCGTGTTCGATCTTTCGTCTCCCGCGATGGCGCCTAAAACTCACTCGGCCGACTGCCCTCTTGATACGCCTCTTGATTCCCATGACCCCAGCTCTCATCAAAGTTCGCTAGCTCCTGCTTCTGACACGCTCGTGCTAGTCCTCGAGCAAATGGCGCTCATTAACGCTTGTTTGGACGCGCGGACGGCCAACGCTGCATGTGCCGGTGCAGCTGTTGTTGGCGACCCCCATGTCGCACAACGCCGTCACGATGCGCACCGCGAACCCTCGCGCCAAGAGCTGCCCGTGGAACACCTCCCACCACCTCCACCATACCCCCCCGCCGGGTATGCCCTTCCAACCCTCGGACCTCTCATCCCGGAGGCACCGCCGCTTTACGTCCCCACCTCCCGTGGCCACACGCATCCGTACTGCCCGCCGCCTGCGGCGACCGGCCACTCTCCCTTTCTAGTAAACCACCTCCTCCCTTCCTTGGATGGCATTCTCCTCCGGCTTTGCGTGGTGGTCACACCACTTGTACAGGCCGTCGCCCTACCATTGACCCGGTGGTCATCGGCCGCGCGGCCCATGAAGCAACCGGGTTTGATAAGGACGCCCTCAACCGGTCCATGAAGATGTCGGTCCCTACCATGGGGCCAACCATGGACTTCAAGCAGTGGAAGAGGAACTTCCTGAACTTCCTCTCACTCAAGGCAGCGTACCTCATCCCCTAGCTGGCCATCCACGAATCGGGCGTCTGGCTGGATGAGCACCCGCAACACTACGCCTACACACTGCTACTTCATGCAGCTAGCGCCAATCAGCGCGTTGACCAGGCAATGAAGTGTGTCTCCCCATCACGTCATGACTGCGCCTTTGCCGCGTGGGGCATCATGTGTGAACGTCTAGACTGCCGGTCCTTTGCTCGCTCTCTCTCCTTGTTGAACAACCTCATGCTCACACAGCGCCATGGGCAGTCCCTCAGTGACTATGTCCACTTCATGAGGCAGACGTTCGATGACTACAACGAGACATGTCAGATGGTTGATGGCTCCGCAGCCATCCACCCCCACAACATGGGCCTCTTCATGCTGCGTGGTATTTCCATCACCGGCCCTTTCGATCACGCTAAACAGTCATTAACGCCTTCGACACAAACTACATGATGTCATCTGATGAGGTGATGGCCAACATCTTCCACCTCGCACACAATATGGACGACGCGGATGCTCCGGGCGCGACAGCTCCCGACACATCACCCCCTCCCATCTCTGCGTTTGTCGCTGCCGGCCATGGTTCAAACAGCGGTCGAGTGCACCCCCCACGTGGCCCTTGTGGCGGTCGCGGCCTCCCCAACAAGTGCAGCGCTTGTGGCAGCCTTGACCACATTTTATCCTCATGCACTGCCCCACATGACGCTCTCTTGAGGTGGTCCCTTGCCACGAGAAAGATGATAATCAAGAAGTACGGCACCCCTGTTGGCTCTGCCTCTGCGCACGCAGCCCTGCTGAGTGACGTCAACGTCGACGACACGGACGGCTTGCCCACCCTCGAGGACTGCACGGATGAATACGATGACACCGAGGTAAGTGTCCCCTTCAGCTCTGTCGCATTCTCATCTTGCCTCAACCCGGGTCGTGACCTCTCACAGTTATGGGTAGTTGATTCAGCCTGCTCTATCAATTTAACCGCGTTTCGAGGTGACTTCGTTACATTCACCCCCCCCCCCCCTCCGCTCCCTCTCGCGTGGGTGGGGTCGGAGTCGAAGTTAAGGGCAGTGGCTTAGTGCGGATTTCCGTTAGGCTTGCCTCTGGCCAGATTATTCACCGCAAGATACATGCATTGTACACCCCCGACATGTCCTCTCGCTCTGCTCAGCGCATCGGCAGACTCCTTAGTGTCAGCAAGATGCAGTCCCATAACGGCTGTGAATTCATCTTCCTCAATGACTCTGATACGGGTCTTCTTGTGGTGCCCACATGAATGGGTGTGCTAGAGCCGTCCGGAAACGGTCTCTACCTCCTATCCCACCAGGCAGAGCTCCCCTCAAGCCCCTCCGCTGAGAAAGCGCGTGACCCCTATTCTCGTGTTGCCCTTGCTGCCCAGTGCGACCATGTACTGTGGCACCGCCGGTTGGGACACCTTAACATGCAAAGCATGCAGGCCCAGCACACACACGGTGTTGTGACTAGCCCAAAATTAGCTAGCTCTGTAAAAATATTTCTTGCGATTCATGCTTGCTCCACAAAGCCACTGCTGCACCTCGCAAGACCGCCGCTTGCGCGAAACCATCCCGTCCCCTTCTCAACCTGTCCTCTGACCTATGGGGTCTAGTTTATGTCCCCTCCCCACATGGCCTCCGCTAGTGCTTGCTCGTCATCGACCACCATAACCATTACATGTGGTTGCGGTTCCTCAAGTCCAAGGACGACGCATGCTTTGAGTTGGAAACCATCCTACTTGACATCAAACACTTGCATGCCCGCCATCACTCCCAATCGGGCGCGTTCGCACCGGTCATAAAATTCGACTCGGACTATGTGTTTGAACTTGTTGTCACCCGCTAGATGTGCGCCCGCCTCGGCGTCGGGGTTCAGTTCTCTGCCCCGTATGTCCATCACGTGCTCGGCAAAGCCGAACACCCTTGGCGTACTATCCGGGACATTGCTTCTGCGATGCTCCATAGCATGGCCATCCCCAATTCCATGTGGTCGTGCGATGTCAGCACTGCTGTGTACCTCCGCAACCGCACGTATAGTCGCTCAGTCGGCCTCACTGGTGGCACCCCCTCACTCTCCTTACCTACGTCGTCGATGCATGACGCATCCAAGTTCTGCGTCTTCGGTTGCGCCGTCTTCACCAAAGTGCCAGACAAGTTGTGTCGGAAACTCGGTGAGAAAGCGTTTCGTGGGGTCATGGTTGGCTAACCCTCTGGCGCACCCGGGTACCGCGTGTACAATCCCGAGACTCGCCGCATCACCACTTCCGTCCATATTGTCTTTCAAGAAAACACTCCGGGCTTCGGCACACGCCTCCCCATCGACTCGGTCATCATCGACTCTTCGGATGACGATCCCCCCAAGGACACCTCACCCCATTCCCACCCTATCGACACCACCTTGCCCGAACCCCAACTCAATCCTACAGCCCCTCGCCATGCTCGGCTCCGGTTTCATCCCCTTCGCTACGGCGAACTTGTTGCCCACATGTCCGCCTACCCACCGACACTCGTGACGGCGTGCTATGACCCTGAACATGGCAAAGCTAAACAGGACATCTTCGAGCAACCTCACGTGCCCGAACATATCACTAGTCCCCCCCCCCCCACACACTTTCCGGCACATCGCCTACTGCCGTCGCTCTCCTTTCTGCCCGAGAGTATGTGGATCCGAAATCGTACCGGGCTGCGTTAGACAGTGCCCAGACCCCCTAATGGCAAGCCGCTATGCAGCATGAGTATTCCTCCCTCATCGACAACGGCACATGGACACTCGTTGACCCCCGCCTGATATATGGTCGCGTGGGTGTTAACAACATGTGGATCTACAAAGTCAAATCCGACACCGCCGGCGATATCTCCCGCTTCAAAGCACGGTTCGTCGCCAAATGGTGCAGCCAACACGCATGCCTAGACTACACGGAGACGTTCTCTCATGTAATCCGCATGGCCAGCATGCGCCTCTTCCTGGCCACCACAGCCACCCGTGACTTTGAGCTCTGTGAATTTGACATCGACACTGCGTTTCTCTACGCCCTTATTAAGGAGGACGTGTACATCCGCCAGCCCCTCGGATTCAGTGATGGCACGTCCAAGGTGTGTCATCTCAAGCGCAGCCTCTACATGGGACAATCAAGTTGAGGTACCTCTCCACTGACCAAATGGTGGCCGACATGTTCACCAAGCCTCTCCCATGACCTGCACTGGCAAGACACCGAAGTGCAATCCTTGGAGGACAAGACCCAATGCAACGCTTCATCCCGTAGCTACCTTCAGGGGGAGTGTTGTAAGTAATACCTTATAGTTATTAGTTGCAGATAGCTATTGTAAGCTATTCTAGATATAATTAGTACATGTCTAGATCGGACATACCGATAACATGTTTGATTCGGAGCTGTCGCTAGGCAACATCTCTCACACTTCTGTTGTCCCGACACCACACCACGCCACCGAAGTGCAATCCTTGGAGGACAAGACCCAATGCAACGTTTCATCCCGTAGCTACCTCCAGGGGGAGTGCTGTAAGTAATACCTTCTAGTTATTAGTTGCAGATAGCTATGGTAAGCTATTCTAGATGCAATTAGTACATGTCTAGATCGGACATACCGATAACATGTTTGATTCGGGGCTGTCGCTAGGCAACATCTCTCACACTTCTGTTGTCCACGACACCACACCACACCTTGGGCTACCGGGCTAGTTGTCTATGTGAATGTCCCTTTTCGTGATTGTGACTACGTGTGCGTTAGTTAACTTCCATACTAATCGGATATGGAAGGTTCAACAACAACATCGGATATAACGAAAACTGCGGCGCCGGCGAAGGAGCCGGCCGCTTGGTCTATTGTGGCCTCCTCCATTCTCATCCTCCATCCTCCATGCTCATGCGACGTACACGCCACGTACGCTTTTCTTGAGTGGCTGGAGGACAACGGCTTTCGTGTGGTTACATGCAGCCGGATTTTGTACCAGTTTCACCCGGCGGACCGCTGCTACCGTGATCGGGCGAACTTGGAGGGTTTTCGCAAGCTCATCGAAAGGGCGACGGCCTACGTCGGCGTGCACGCGCGCTTCGTCGGCATGATGCGCCGCGTGATGGACCTCATCCGCGATTTCGCGAAGGAGGACCCCCGCTTGTTGTTGGACGCGGAGCTGTCAGGAAAGGGCCGTGTCGCGTGAAGCATCGGGGTGTATGACCTCCACATGCAGACGTTGTTGCCGTTCTCCCCAAACGCTATTGTCTTTTACAAGCTAGGGCACGACTACCCGAAAGCCGACGAGGCCCGGCGCAATGTGGAAGCGGTTGTCGCCGAGGTCCGCGAGCGCATAGTGGACCGGTTGTGGGGCGATAGCGCGGAGTCGTTCGTCATGCAGAGCACCGCGCGGGGCTACGCCGGCGCTGTGGAGGTCAAGCGCTACTTGCCTACTTCTTCGTTGTGGGCAACGGCAGCAACGGGAAACCTGGTTGGATGGAGCTAAACTCGAAAGCGTTCGGGGACTGCAAGGGCTCGATCGCTAGCGCCAACCTCATTTACCCCGGCGACAGTTCCGGCGTCGCCGCGAAGACGATGTCCATGATGGTGGCAAACCGAAACCACCGCTTGCTCGCCACCTCAGAGCTGAACATGGGGCCGAAACTTACGATCGACAACAACACCGTGAAAGCGCTCTTCAACGGTGGCGACCACATATATTGCGGGCGGCAGAACCACCAGGACGAGATGCAATTCAAGATGCAAGGGACGGCGTGGGCGTTCGCCAACGACATGCCGGTAATTATGAACCACAAGACCGACGACACCACGCACAACCATGTGGTGTTCATCGAGATGACTTAGCGCTACATCTCGGCGAGAAGTACTAGTCCTTCAAGCATCTTAGCTGCGTGCACCGCGTCAACCCCGGGATTGGTGGGTACATTCATCGCGCGGACGTGGTGCCGGCTTTCCCGTACATGATTAGCCACGCCTACGTCGACTAGCGCCCCGCTTTGACGCCGTCTATCGCCGAGTACACGAGGATGTGGTGCCAAGGGGACGAGGACGCGGTGGAGGGGGTGAGCGAGTGGCTAGCGCTCGGCAACCCGGGCGACTTTGTGAGTTGCCGGGACTGTTAATCCATGAACACACGGAATGGCATGAAGGGGGTTAGAACCGCCGCTTCCCGGAACGGAGTTGTACGCCTTATCCAAGTACCGCCAAATGTAGGTACCCGATATGAACATATTGTGCATATGAACCCATCGCATCGCGAATAAGCTGCGAACACCTATAGCGAACACCTATAGGTGGAGGGCCAGGACTCCCCCGGAGTCCAGCGTACAAATGTGTCCATCAGTAGCCCTACGGAGGGATATGTTAACATGGACGTCTCCGCCGCCGCGAAGGAGCACGGGATGGACATCTTCAACACCGAGCTCGGCTCCAACATCCGGTCCGAGCTCGGCGTCACCTCAGCTAAGAAGTCCGTCATCAACAAGAAAGAGCGCGGCTACTCGGGGCTGCGCATCGTGAGCGACGACAGCTTCCGCGAGTGAACAAGACACATTGTAATCAATATTTTCACATTTACACTTTGAATCGTCCCTATTCGTCGCGCGCGCGCGCATTTATTTGAATATAACGTTGCAACGGCAAAGGATTCCGTCGGGGCGCGCTTGATGCGCCACTTCGCACACCGGCCCGTGTAGCGGCCTCCGTGGCGAGCGAGGGGTGCGGTGGCGGTGAGGTCGGGGCGCTCGGCGATGGCGGTGCGGTCGGGGCGCTCGGCGGTAGTGGTGCGGTCGGGGCGCTCGGCGGTGGCGATGCGGCCGGGGCGATCGGCGGTGGCGGTGCGGTCGGGGTGCTCGGCGGTGGCGGTGCGGTCGGGGCGTGCACCATCCGCGCTCGGCGGTGGCGCACAATCGAGGCGTCTGTGGTTGCGGTCGGCGGTGGCGGTCGGAGGAGCGGCACCAAGTTCCGCAACGGGCGGTAGGTGGGTGGTTAGCGAGCGAGGCGGGGCGGTCGGGGCGGTACCAAGTTAGTGCTACAAAGTACCGTGCGGTGGCCCCGATGTGGCGTGAGGTCATGAGGTGTTGCGTTCGTACCGAACACTGGTACCCTTTCGTTCTTTTTTTGCGCAAAGAAAGAATAGTCCCGTGGTACCAAGTACCATGCTACTCTAAAAGTTTGCCAAACTTTAGGACGGTGCCATATAAAAATTTGGAGGATTTCCCAAACAAAACAATACTTGGTTCTTAGTACCCCGGCGAGGCGCGAATGGTTGCGTTCACACCGGCACCGGTACCATTTAGCGACATGGAATAGTACATGGGTGCCGAGTACCATGTTAGTTTGGGGCGGAACGGGGCGTTCGGCAGCGCAGCCGGGATGGGGCGTTCGGCGTTGCGGCAACGCATGCTAGTCGGCCGGCGCGGCAACATATGACATTCCGCCGACAACCGGGATGGGCCATGGCGGGGTCGCAGTCGCCCGAGCAGCACGAGTGGCGGGGACATACCTGGCAGACGAAGTGCCGCGCGGGGCACCAGTCCGAGCCCACGGCAGTACGGGTACTAGCAGTTGACCGACGTTGCAACGCACCGGGATGGCAGTCGGTCGGGATGGAGCGTTCCGGCAACGCTGCCGGGACGGGGCGTTGCGGTAGCGCATCGGCGCATCCGGGATGGTAATCGGCCGGGATGCTTGGGGGTTGCAGCAACGTAGCCGGGACGGCGGGCGCGCATGATAGTCGGCCGGGCATGCGACGTGTCAGGCCGAGCAGCCGGCCGAGCAGCCGGCCCGGAGGTGCAACCGGCGGAGGTGCAAGGCGGAGGACCAGCCCGAGCAGGAGGCAGCCGGTCAAAAAAGAAATAGCAAAGAATGTACTACAAAGTTGGCGTGCGGTGCGCGCAGACCAATTAGTGCATTAGGTATGTAATTAATACATTAGGTGGTCCTGTATGGGGACAGGAGAGTTAATACTCGTACCAGGTACCAGTAAACGTACTCCCGGCTGACACACGCAGACGGCGCGGCGACCTGCTTTTTTTAATCCTTAATCCTTATATCTTTTTCCTTTTTTTAGAAGCGGCGACCTGCTGCTCATCATCGTCGAGTGTCTTCATCTCACCAGTTGACGAAACAAAAGAACTCGCGCGCGGTGATTTCAACTCAACAGCTTGTTTCCCTGACTGCGCTTATTTCCCATCATCCAGAATTTGCTTCCATAATTCATTGGCGATATCAGGTGATTAACTTGGCAACGGGTCGAGATGCTCGCGTTCCCTCTTTCACCGCCCTGTCCGCGCGGCACAGCGTTCTTCTGTCTGGTCTGACCGCCACTTGCGGCTCGACGAAATTTCGACATATGCCGGCAGCGACTCAGAGCACCGAACGCCTGCTTTATGAAACCTCTGCCCTCCGAACCAGGGTAGCTCATTTCGGGCGCTACCGCTTGTTAACCCTCCATACCCCTCGTTTCTTTCGTTCTGTTACCCAAGTCGGGGGTTGAGCAAGTGCGGTGCTGCACAACGACTCAGCCCGCCCACCGCAGGACGTGTGTCGGCACAGCTCCGAGTCGCACCGTGAGAGTCCCGTCTAAAATAGCACACTGAAATTTGATAAGTCACCGCGTCACAGGCAACCTAAGCTGATTGGGGACGATGGCAGGCAAGTTTGTGGACTTGTTAGATTACATTGACTGGTCGGGAGTGGAGTGCCTCAACCAGAAGCACGACAAGGAGTTGGGGAACGCTCTGAAGCAGGCAAGTGCTGTATGCGTTCCGCGATGTGCTCATATTTGTGGACTGTGCATCTGTGTTACGGGCCAAGACGGGCTGGAGAGGAGTGAGATCCCGTCCATGCATGCGCATGCAGGGGTACCGTGAGGATGATGGGCTGTATGTGGAGTCCGACACGGATGAGCAGCTCCTAATTTACATTCCTTTCAATCAGAGTGAGCGCATGGCTAGCAGCCAGGATGGATCAATCATGCAGAGAGCTGTGAAACTGTAGACTGCATTGCATGGGCCGGGGTGTGCTGATTATGGAGTGTGTCGTGTGGGGGGCGAGCAGGTGTCAAGCTGGGCGAGGTGCTGGTGAAAGCAACGGATAAGGATTGTGCACCGCAGAAAATCAAAATATTTATCAATAGGCATAGCATGGGCTTTGATCAGGCCTCGGATGAGCCGGCCACGCAGGAGTTTGAGCTTTCGGAAGAGGTTGTGGAGGAAACCACCCTGAGCCTGAAGTTTGTCAAGTTTCAGAGCGTGCAAAGCATAACGATTTTCATTGAGGACAACCAGGGTGACGAGGAGACGACGAAACTGAATAAGCTCCAGCTCAAAGGTGTCTCTGGGGAGAAAATGAACGTGGGCGATATCAAGAAGGTGGATGACAAATGATGCAATGATTTTGTCGGCCTATGCTTCATTGACAGCCACAAGGTGGGCAGCAGGGAGAAGGCCTTTCCTGCATCCTGGTCGTTTTAATCGAGCGCCATTGTAGCAGGGGTTTCTTCCCCACATGCTGTCAACCTTTCTTTCCATCGACACCCACCGTTTGCAAATACCACTCCCTGCGAAGCCCCCAAGGGCGTGGAGATGTGGCCATCACCTCGCCACGCATACATCGCATGCAATGTACCCAATAGCATACCAATGCTTGTCCAGCACCCCCTTAGGTCACAGTCAGGTGATTGCGTTGTGATTTTGGCATTTCGCATGTGAAGCTGGGTAGCTGCACTTTGTCGTGAAAGAGATGATGCATCACGACCACGCGGCCTCCGTCTCATAAATGGCGCAGCAGCAGTTTCAGCTGGCGCCGTTAGAAGTCGTTAATGGTGCTATGATTTGAAGCAGTGAAAATGAAAGGATCTACGTCGCACCTTTCTTCCCATGCTGCAATGAGAAAGTGTGCCCTACGCGAGTGTGCTGAGACCCTCGACAACACTTGGGACGCTGTCACGATCGCCACTCCGCTGAACTTGCTAATTCCATAGACGCACGCTTCAATGTCATAGGATCCGGGCTCGTTCCTGTCACTCAAGGACCTTGGAGCTCCGGAAGACTGCCTCCAAATTTGTCAGCGACTTGGGCGAACTTTTGCACCGGACCCCTGACGCGGCTTGGACTCGACGAACTGCCATTGCGCGCAAGACGTGTGAATGAGCATAACGTATTCAGCTGACGCACGTCTTGCCTACACTCCACCCGCATCTACATGCCTCAGGTATTTATCTAGTTGAACTGACGTCTCGTCAACGCGCCTCGTGTTGCTTGTTCTGTCGGCTTGCATTGAGCTCAAAGGTCCATTCTATTTCGAACGGACTTGGCTTGGCGAATTTAAAGCACCAAAAACTGCCGGCTTGACAGCCTTGTCGACGCACCCTGCGCAAGACAACATAAATAATGTTCAGTTGCAAATGAGAAAAATCCAAGGCCATGCCACTACCGCACTGCAAGAAAGGCTACAAAACTGTTGGGAGGCGATTACAAAATATTTGTTTTACAAAATATGCCCACCTCAATGATGGAGACACTCTTGGAGTCGCTGCCTGGAGAGAACTCCCTCAGCTCCCGGAACAGCACGCTCGCACATTGCTCCACATGATCCGGGTCCATTACCTTGATCAGCTCCCGGGTTGCATTGTGGAGCAGCGCTAACTTGGGATCTAGGAGACTCTACCACCACCCGTGCGGCGTGGTTTATGACTGCATATATAGTATTCGATTTTCCGGGTGCGAACGGATGGCTGTTTTCGCAGAGCGTGGCCGCTGCACATTCCTATCTTCGAGTGGAGGCCATCGAAGGTTACTTGGCCGCCCACAGATACCTCTCTAGCCCGCGGTCTCGGGCGACCACTGCACGGCTAGCAATTTCTCTTGCACAGTGATGTTGAGCGCGAGTGTATATAGTGGATCGTAGAAGGCGCACACAAAGTTCCCATTCTCGCCCTCCACTCCATACCCTTGGTGCCGCAGCCACAGCGTACGCACATGCAGCCCTTTCACCACGAGTCGGGGGAATGGGGAGGAGCTTGCTATTCAAACACCAAGATTTAGGGTCGGGGGCTACAACAAGAAAACGGAGGTTGAGTGCGTTATGTCGGAAGCGTGGATGGGTGACGCACCACAAGCTCCAGCTAGAACACAACCTCATCCAAATACTTGTTGTTGCCGAAGGTAGCCTCATGCTGCGCTGTATTTCGGTGTACCCCTCGATGAATATGAACATGACTGTTACATGGTCGGCTAGCGGTGCGCCCAGCCATCCGGGGGCTGACAAAATCTACCACTGTCGGGGCAGACGAATAGTTGTGCAACAGACATGAAAAAATCATATAAGTCAGTTTGTTGGTGCCTCGCACGCGCACGGTGTGCCTGCTAGCACTAGCATCCCGTTGCATAGTACTTATGTACAAGGTAGCTATTTGTCATTTTAGTACTTAGTGTTATGCTATTAGCGGTACTCTATTCCCTATTAGTGGCGGTCGGCCGGCCTTGCCGGTGCCTTCGCCGGCCGCCATCTCTCTCCTCTCACTTCTCTAGTCACCCAAGCCGGCCCCCCTGTGGGGCCGGCACGACCTCCGTGTAACTATCCGTTCCCAACTCTAACAGGTTATGGGCCCTCCACCAAGTTACACTCGAGAAGAGCGTGTGTAAAGCGCTCGGCGCCACGGTAGTCCTACCTACTCCCACGTAAAAAAGAGTAGAGCGTGTGTAAAGCGCTCGGCGCCACGCTAGTAATTCATCGTCCCACCGACCCCACGCTTCGCCTTCGAGCTGGTTGTCCGCGACTGTCCTACCATCTCCCACGTAAAAAGGAGAAGAGCGTGTGTAAAGCGCCCGGCGCCACGTTCGCCCCACCCAGCTTTCTGTCTCACCTAGCCTTCAGCCTACCGATGCTCTCGACCGGATCTGGTTTTTCAGACCGACCCGCGAAAAATTCGGCCCGTGCGTACTTTAATTAGTACTGTTATTGTTTTTCCCGAGGTAATGCCGCAACGCTCACCTTACTTAGCGAGGAGCTTAACTTTCCCACGGCGAAAAGGGGGAGTCAACACGAGCGCCCGTCTATGTTTTTTGCGTGCCTACACGCTCCTAACGGCCTTCTTGGCTGTGCTTCTTCCTCGCCGGTCGCTCTCATGCGTCGGCTAATTCCCCCGTGGACAGTTTTTCCCGCTACATGTGAGAATAGTACATTACGCAGTACATTTGGAACTGCTTCATATCGGCAACTCGCCGGTAGCGGCACGTTCTTGTGAGCGCATGTCGCTACACCTACCCGGCCGGAGACACACGCTACAAGCACTACACCTTCTACCAAGATGACACCTTCCTCAACGCAAGCTAGGACGACGTCAAGACCTCGGCTACCTTGAGGGGGGGTGTTAGCACTAGCATCCCGTTGCATAGTACTTATGTACAAGGTAGCTATTTGTCATTTTAGTACTTAGTGTTATGCTATTAGCGGTACTCTATTCCCTATTAGTGGCGGTCGGCTGGCCTTGCCGGTGCCTTCGCCGGCCGCCATCTCTCTCCTCTCACTTCTCTAGTCACCCAAGCCGCCCCCCCTGTGGGGCCGGCACGACCTCCGTGTAACTATCCGTTCCCAACTCTAACAGTGCCAAATCAAGTACATGTGTGACCCACCTCGCCCGCTCTCGATTTGACCATAGCCCCACCATGAGCAACTCATGGGAGTGCAGCAATCGCGCGCCTCATCCTCGACCTTTGCTTCGCTCGGAAGCGGTTCCTCTTTTTCACGCATAGTCCAAAACTCGCTCAAGCGCTTGGCCAAGCCGGCTCACAAGCCGTGGGAGGTCACAAAAACAAGGCCGTATTGATTGGTTCGCTCTATTCGCCCTCCCGACAGGTGGGATGAGAGGGGCGGCCGCCACAGAAGAGCGCGTGTGAAGAGGTGTGGCTATGTGAAACGGCACGTGGCATCGGAGAAACAGAAACTTTCATAGGACAACATCACATCGAGGAGGTCGGCGAAGTGCCATCATATATAGGCGCTGGGACAACGGTGAGGAGCTCATGCTGTTGCGTACCCCGAAAATTGATGACCACAGCTGGGCATGTCTCGGTGTTATGCATCTGCCTCTGATTTCGTAGGTCTTTTGAACTGCTCTGGTTATGGGCATCTTTGACAAAAGGAAGGAGCCGAGGTGGACAATGGGCATTCGTGCATCTGCCACGTTCCTCTCTCATGGCTCGCCGTGCATTGGGTCATAACAAGCCCATCTGCGCACTTGTCTGACACCTGAGCCCCCCCGCAGAATTGCTATCAGCTTGCTTTACAATCAATTACGCCAATCATATCCCTAAACGTTACCCCAATCCCGGTTTTATCCTTCAATCAATCACATGTGCAATCATGTCTTGCATGGACTCGACTTCCGCCATTGCCTCCGCTGTCATGATCACTTGACCACCGCATGGAGCATCAGACACCCATTTGGCGACCTCGGCCACACGCCCTCCATACATGATCCGCTTTGTTGATTGGTTCACACTGACGAAATCGGCGATGCCGCTATGGATGCCAATGCGGCATCACCGAATATCAATTGAATATCTGTCGCGTGCGCTATGCAAGAACCAAATGCAAGAGACAATAGTGCATGAGCAAAAGTGAACCACCGTCGCCTTCGCCCTTTTTGTTGAGAATGCGGTCACTGCTGCCTCCGCAAGTAGAAAGCGAGGTTGGCATGCGTGGCTTTTGATTGACACCCTCTTAGCCTGCGTTATCACGTATTTGTGCAAACGACTGGTTTCATATACACCTCAGACATTTGAATCGCACATTTACACGTTTCCGTACATATACCATACAAACAAGTGTACAAGACCGTAAGCATACTCAATGTCACATCCAGCCACCTATCTATCCATCAATACATTGCATTCATGTAAGGGAGGTACATCACTGAGGAACTAAAGCAAACCGGTTTGTGGAAGGGCGGCTAGAGTCTGTGTCAATGAGCAATTTAAAGCAGAAGCGCTGAAAGATACCTAGTCACGGCGCCCTTGGAGAATACGCCCGCCACCATCTTCCAACTCTAGCTGCCATGGCGCGACAAGCAAGTCCAACTGCACAAAAATACTCCAAAGAATGACGTCCTACAGCGACGCATACATCTCAGCCCGTCCCCAAAGCGCTATTGCGACCAAGGGGCAGACATAGCAAGGCAACATGTCCGGATGTGAGTGGAATGGTTTAACCGGGTACCTCTGGCGTGTGGAAGGCGCATTTGAAGTTGTCTCTCTCTGTTGCGATTTCATACCCGTGGAACATCTTGAGCTTTGTTCTAAGACACTCGTGGTGGAGCGATATATGTTTTGCGAGTTGTTCGGAATAGTTATCCCATAGCGTCGTGGTGCCTTGAATATCTGATACGTAGGAATCAGCTACTCTATCACACCCGCGCATGGAAAATAACTGCAGAACCACTCAGAGAAACGACTTCTCCAATACCAATTTACTGACGGAAGGGGGTTTGCTTCCGGTTATAGCAAGGGTCACACGGTCACCCTTTCCTGGTGGTTCCCACCACAAACGCTTAATGTGAAGAAGTCCCATCTTTTGTCAACAGTTTATTCTCAGCAGGATATGCTTGCCAATTATGCATGTCCGCGTAATCGTAATCATCGCACTCACACTCACACTCGCGCGAGTGTGTGTGTGTGTGTGTGTGTGTGTGTGTGTGTGTGTGTGTGTGTGTGTGTGTGTGTGTGTGTGTCCGTGTGTGTGCACGTATGTATGCGTGTGCATATGTCCACGTGCATGCAGGTGTGGAGAATCGATGGACAAGCAGTTGTACATGAGTTAGCTTACCTTAGCAGCGGTGCATATCAAAATTGTGGAAATTAGTACTCCGAACAATGCACCGGTCACTGACACAATCACGGGCGTTGAATTGCTTGAGCTTGGCTCAACGCATCGACGCTAGGTCGCGTCAAATGCCTGACCGGGGCGTTCTATCGATACGCAGTCGGCATATGACATTGCACACTCGGAAATGGGCTCGCCCAGGCAACATGCGGCTCATACGACAAGCGTCTCGTTATACGTGACGCCGTGCGCAGTCGCGAGCAAATGAAGCACGCCGCTGTCGAAGGATCGATTGGTGACTGCGATCGAAAAGCCAGTTGGAACGTTCAGCCACCCATCAACATGCCATGTTTGCCCTAACACATGCAACTGCCCGTGCTCGTTAGGATCCTCGAGATGCAGGTAAAGCCCTCCCACCAAGACCTTCTGTTGTTGCTGCTGGAGAGCAACGGAGAGGTGAGCTGCTGCCGCGTTGAGATCGACGTTGATTATGATTGGTTGGTTAAAGTAGATCTCGAACACAAAGGGGACCCCGCTGAACGTCGGCTTATCTGAGTATTGATGGTCAGAGTGTGCCGAGGGTGGTGGGAAGATCTGCACCTTCGACACCTCACAGGTGTCGCCGCAGTCCAAGACCGTCAAATTAATGGAGTCGCACATGGCAGGGTCGATCAAGTGGACGCCGGGGCCGGGCTTGTAAATAGCAGCACGTCGAGGGATGGTCACGTAGGCGCCGACAATGTCCAACGCCCCGCTCACCTTGAGCCCTTCGAACACTTCTTCGTTGGGAAATGCTGAGGTGTCGAACTCCAACTTGATGAAGTTGGCTTTGAACTTCAGCGTCGGGCAAATGGGGCACGCGCACGGGCTTCCCACTCCACAGCACCTTCCAATTAGTGCGGTTACCTTGGTAGCGCTCGGCAACGCCGATGGTCGTCACCGACTCGGAGTTGTACACCTCGAAGATACCCACCTCCGTCAAAAACATGGGCTCATCCATCTCCACAACCACCCAGTGGACTCCGCAGTCATTAAAGAAGGGCCAATAGCCAAATACGGCGTTTCTATAAGCCGGATAGATAGTGGGCGGTCCTTGTAGGTTGGAAGCGGAGTAAAACGTGTTGGTTATGCAAATGGCGCTGGGGCAGCTATGCATGTTGCAAGTCAACTATTGTTGGCGGCACTCGCAATCGCTGCCATGCCTAAAAACGCAAGGCCGACGCGGCATTGTACTTGGGGATTATGGTTGCGTATGCACTCACAGTGGCCACATGCTTCACGTAGCGCGAAAGAGGCTGCCCCAAAGTGTCGTTCAGCTTCTCTTGCTCGGGATGATGAAATAAATGAATTGTCGGGTGGATAGATTATTCGGCGGGCGCGGAAGAGGGAAAAGTGCATGTATGGTGTAAATGCGGGAAACGTGCATTAACAAGCTAGGCGATCAGCGTGGGCATATCGAGTATGTGTTGCACTTGACACGATTTGCCGAATGTTGGGCCCGCTGCTATCTTGTACACCGTATTGCATGGCCCGACGTCATGAGGGGTACCGTTGACGTATTTGCTTTGTATGTGACGAGTGCATTCATGCAATAATACATTACATGACATTGCACATGTACTCATTACTAATTCCAATTCGTGCTTATCCATCGGAAGGACGTACATCGTGGGTACATCGCTACTGCAATTTAGCAAGGGTTTTGATGCGTTATGTACTACTAGTACCTCCCGGTACGCACAAGTACGCACAATGAATCTAACCAGCCGGACGACGCGCCGAACGAGGTTCCCAATGCTAAACGAGGTTCCCAATGTTGAACGAGCCGCGTCGCTAGTCTGTTGATGACGGTTGAAGAGCCATAACACCTTACACGTAGACTAAGTGCGAGCGGGTGCAAGCTAGCTAGGCGAAAGCTATTTAAGCCTAGTGCAGTTGAGGGAAGTGACAGAACCTTTTAACAATATATTGTCAAACATATGCACTTCCATATGTACTTTTGCATGCAGAGACAGTAACAACAAGAAGAACATAACATATGTGTGCCCGATGTGAGCTTTCAAAAGCCCAACTACCACATTGATTTCGGAGCTGTTTGGTCGAAGCAAGCTTTCGTTGTTGCTTGACTCATTCAACGTTGTTTGGTTGATTTGAGATGACTTCCATCGGACTTCGTAATAACGTGGTGATCGTACTAACTGTCGGAGGTTCCAAAGTCTCGGGCATTAAGCTCGTTGTACAACGTGAACCTCGTACTTGTAAAACATGGTTTCTTGCTTATTCGATTTTACCTCAGGAAGAGCATGTCGACGCTGCCGTTCATGAGTTACGTGAGGGAACTGGCCTTTGACTTATTTTGATGACGACTTAACTTTGTTGAGTAACAACACGGTTCGAGTGTCGTTACATGAAGGAAAACATCAAATAATCGTTTACGCCTTCATCTGTTCCGAAGGCTTCTCTTTGACAACTTGTAAGTCTCATACCAAGACTCCAGTTCGACTTGACAACGGTCAACGTGTGACGTCTTCTTAAGTTTATGACATTACTTTCGAGCTAGCTCGTCACGAGTTTCAACGGACTTTCTTACGTTGTACGTGCTTTACGCTATGTTGATCTTATTCTTGTTTTACCATGGCTTGACGACGAGCATGAATCTTTGCAGTTTGGCACGACGCGTGTTATTATGCTGATGGATGGAATAGCGGTGGAGACTCACATCGAGGAGCGACGTCTTGAGTGTTTGTTAATGTCTTCTAGCAAGATTCAGAAACGCATGCGCAAGACGCGCCGCAACAGGGGGCGTAACGCTGAAATTTACGTGATTGACATCTCGCCAGCTGCGGAACAAGCGGCGGAATTTCACAGTTGGGGAGTGCTTATTGCAGAACAACGTGAGAACTCCCCGTCGTTACTTACGATGACTTCCCGGAGCTACTGTAGCCAGTGGATTTGCCGCATGCCACTCGAGAGTGGAATCATCCCATCCACACAATTGACCCGACATCTGTGACATTTGACGCGATTTTTTCCATAAGTTGGTTACTATCTACCTCGACGACGTAGGTGTCTTCAATCGCACGCTTGAAGAACACCTAGAGCACATGCGTCTTGTTCGTCAACGTTTCAAAGAGGAGGGCCTAAAGTTACCCCTTAATAGTGCATCTTCGGACTTCAAAAGATGGAGTATCTCGGTCAAACACTCTCCGCTTGAAAAATCTCCGTTTCAACAAAGAAAGTCGAGGCCGTTGCAGACTGGCTAGTGCCTACGACGCAGAAAGAGGTTCGCAGTTTCGTGCAATTCTGCAACTTCTATGCCGGATTTATCCACCACTTTAGCGACCTTACGGACTTGCTGCGGAAGTCTCAGCCTTAGAGGGATACGCAAACGCCGGAATGTTTGAAAGCCTTCGAGACTCACAAATTACGGCTCATTTCCGCGCCATGCTGCTTGATCCTTCCGGAGGCCAGCTCAGACGCGATGTTCAGAGTAGCTATAAATGCTTCGATAGTTGGAATTGCAGCACTTGTGTTGCAAGACCAAGGAGGAGGAATTCAACCGGACTTTACTTGGCGCGTACGCTAAATCGAGCTGAGCGCGGCAACACCTACTCTGCGTACGAATTAGAAGCTCATGCCGTATGTGAAGTAATCAATCATTGGCGGTGTTACCTTGAAGGGTGCTCTAAGTTCATTGTCGTAATATACCACGACACACTGCGACACTTGCTCAAGCAACCGAAGAACAAACAGAACAAGTGGCAAGCACGTTAACTGCGGGATTTGCAACAGTTTGTGGGTTCGATGACGCTTGCGTACCGCAAAGGAGCCTTGAACGATGTTGATCCGTTAAGTCGGCGACCATATCTCGTACCTCAGACGGTCAAGCCACATTTCCATTGTATTGGGATGGCGAGGTTCCGTCGTTCTTCTTACGACGGAAGTCCCAACCGCAGTTGGAAGACGCACAGTTAAACTTAATGACTATTAACGCGTTGCGGTTGAGCCCCGAGTTAGCTGACTTCATTCGCGAGGGGTACTACCAAGACTCGTTTTATGGGGACGAGGTTGAGTGGACGAAAGACAACCGGATAGAAGCCAAAGCTTGGTACTTTTGGCGCCTCGATCGCCTTTGTATCCCGCGGAACTCTGAGCTCCAACTGAAAGTGATTTCATAGTTGCACGACAATTCGTCTGCTACTCAGAAAGGAATTGCTAGACCTCTTGCTAAAGCGCTCGACAGATTTTGGTGGAAACGAATCCGCCAAGACGTGAAAGATTTCTGTGAGCGCCGCGTCGTGTGCCGACCATGAAAGATTCAACCACATGCGGCTGTGACTCTTTATTACCCATTACTCGTTCCACCTCGACCGTGGCAAGTGGTTAGTCTTGACCACTTAACACACTTGCTTGTGAGCAATGGCTTTGATATTGTGCTGATTGTGGTTGACCATCTGTCTCGAATGGCCCATTTTCTGTCCTACACAGAGAGCGTAACAACAAAAGAAACTACTAACTTGCTTTTACAAGGAGTCTATCGGTTACACGAACTACTAACTAGAGTGTTGGTCAGTGATTGCGACCGAAATTCGTCAGTGGCTTACGGTAGACGTTTTGGAGACGCCTAGGAACGCGACTCAACATGTCGTCTAGTCGAAACGGGTGGACTAACGGAGCGCGTCTACAACACGTTTCAGCAGCTTCTACGTTGTTCTTGTTGCTACGATGGAACAAACTAGACATCTATGTTGCCTCGAGTGGAATTCACGTAACGCCACTCGTGCACTGCTAGGAATTGAGCACTCTCCCTTCGAGGCCAACTTTATTTTCTCGCCTAAGGAGCCCCATGGATCTATCGTTCAGCATGCGACCTTTAATTCCGGTTTCGCAAGACGCGTCATAGCGGTTACGATTGTTACAAGAGGCACACGCTATGGTACGCTCGGTGTTACTACACAAAAATGAGATGCAAGCTCGCTCAGAACCGTCGACAGCCCCACACTTTGTTTGAGGAGGCAAAATAAGTGTTGTGACAGAGCACCTCGTCGTACGTGGGCAGCCAAGCAGGAAGCTTCGTGACCGACAATTTGGACCACTTACATTGGAGGAGCTGATTGGGAAACACAATTAGAGATTGAAACTCCCGGGGACAACACATTTACACCCAGTATTTCACGTTAACCATGTACGACCATGCTCTACAATTTCGATGCAACTAAGTGCCGGTTGCTGTTCGTGAAGGTGATGCAGAGGAGTTTGAAGTCTCTCCTACCTTTATTGTGTGTATTAAGTCATTACATGGACGTTGAGGCAAATATTTGCTCTTCATGACGAACTTCAGTGATGACGACATCCCACGTGTCTTGCACCGGTTGAATGAGGTACACCGTACAACTGCGTTACGAGATTTCTTGGAGACGCCCCATTGGCAAAGATTTGCCAAGACTCAGACATACATTGACTTCATGCACGCTCACCCAACGAGCATTCTTGAGTCCCGGTAGCTTCTTCAGTAAAGGAGATTAGACCATGGAGGACAGCCCCGCGGCTATTCTTAAGATATGCCAAGAGGGGAAGGGTACGAATGTGACGAGTACATTCATGCAATAATACATTACATGACATTGTACAAGTACTCATTACTAATTCCAATTCGTGCTTATCCATCGGAAGGACGTACATCGTGGGTACGTCGCTACTGCAATTTAGCAAGGGTTCTTATGCGTACTCTACTACCAATACCTCCCGGCACGCACAAGTACGCACAGTAAATCTGACTCGCCAAACGACGCGCCGAACGAGGTTCCCAATGCTAAACGAGGTTCCCAATGTTGGACGAGCCGCGTCGCTAGTCTGTTGATGACAGTTGAAGAGCCATAACACATAACACGTAGACTAAGTGCGAGCAACTGCAAGCTACCTAGTAGGCGAAAGCTATTCAAGCCCAATGAAGTAGAGGGAGGTGACAAAGCCTTTTAACAATTCCTTTGTCCCATTACAATATACTGTTAAACTATGAAAAGTTAAGCATAGTAACATATCTTCATCCATATGCACTTCCACATGCAGAGACAGCACCAGCAAGCATAACAAAACATATTTGTGCCCACAATAAGTTCTCAAAAGGCCAAATGCCACAATAGCTGGATTTCTATGAGACCGTCACCTCGCCACTCGCGGGGCGTAACGGGCCCCGGCGCTTGGTTAACGTGCGCGTACTACGTCGGGAGGGTTGCAATCGCGGAGGGGTCAATCTTTGCGGAAAGAAAGTGGTATTGCGGGGAGTCTTGCCATTCTACTAACGAGTTATCCTCGACGATGTACATCACGATTTGCTTTATGTTGTCAACTCGAAGTGACACAATCGTGATCCGCGTTGATCCAGCATCTTCTTACGTACAATACATGTGCCAGTCTATAACATGGCGCTCTTCACTGTCACATACGGCAATCAATATGGGCATCACCATAGGGGGATCATCATTTTGCTGATTACCCGCCAAAAAAGCTGAGGCGGGTGGCGCGGAACAATTAGTGACTGCCTCAAGTGTGTCCAAGTGGTTTGCTTGGCGGCGAATTTGCTGTGTGACCTCTGCGGCGGAAAGGGTGAAGTTGGGGTCGAACGCGGTGACGATGCACTCTTTGGCATGTCCATATGGTCCCTCATGAGACATTCCGACTAGCATGGAGATGTTGAGGAAGTGCTCGGGCATGACAATTGGGCCGTCAGTCATGAGGCATGACTCGTTCATGTCGTCATATGCGAGACGCATATTGTGAACGAAGTCATAGAGGGACTCGTCCGGGCGTTGAACACGGATTGTCTGACGAGCCATACGCATGGTGAGGGGAGTGCTTTTGGAGTCCATGCGTTCACATTGGGAGTGCCAGGAAGATAGGAAACCGGTGTTCCATGAAGAACCATGAAAAGGCGCTGCATGAACTAACGACGCAGGTCCCCAAGAAATCGATCAGCCCATTTAAGCATATGTATAGGTAGTGCATGCGTGCACGCATGCAAGCTGCACGTATGGATGTTACGTGCTTCTTCATCCACATTTAAGCAGCCTTTCTTGTTCGGCACAACCTGACTGCCAGACCCTCTTCATGGTACTCGTAGCTTCATTGTAACAATGACATGACGTACTGAAGGAAGTTACGTAACTTGCGCAATCCTCCAACGATCAGAAGCCACGTATGAGTAAGCTGAATTCGTCGTTTGAAGTAAAAGCGTAAGGAAACTAGGCATGCTTTCTCCAAACAGTCCGGGTGACTCTGATTTGTCTATCCACTGATCTCAGACGACAGTAACAATCTGCACTAATGCATACGAAATAAAAGATTGCATCAGTAACGCCTATGCAAAAGTCTTTCACGGCATATTCTTTACACACAGTCCGATTTTTGGAGCCAGACCGATAGGAAATGTTTTGAATGGCCAACGAGCGGATGACTGTGACGCCATCCCATCACGCGCATCAGATGACGGCGTGTGCTCGACTCAGACTTTACTACTCGCCACACATATTTCCAGCAATGTGCCCAGGATGCTTGAAGAAATGTGAGGTGCACTTATTTGTGGAATTGTCAGGAGAGGAGAGGAGCTGAGCGGTTAGCTGCATTATCCACACTACTACTTGGGGACTGGCAGCATATGTGCGAGCGATTACGGCTAGTAGATGAAGGGAATCAAGCGATACTTTACGATGGAGCAGTACTTGGCCCAATCCTTCCCATACTTCAATTGGCAGGCATGCTCATCGCGCATCTCCCGGTGAACTGCAGGACACAACTCAGACTCAGAGGCACAGACAGACTGGCAGACTGGCAGACAGACACACAGACACAGACACAAATACAGACACACACACACACACACACACACACACATAACACACACACAAGTGTTTGTAAACTAGGTGGGCGGGACAAACAGTACATGCGTGTATCGCCTGCGTCAGCTATCACTCCATCGGCCAGGAGGGCTCACCTAACAGAGTTCCAAAATATATGGCGTAGAAATAAGGGATAATGTGCTGATAGCCACAGGGGAGACACCAAGCCAGCCTGTGCAAGCATCACAAGATTAGAGAGGCAGGCCCGCGCAGCAAACAATACTGTCAGCAATTGCATGAGAGAAGAGCTTCTGTGCAAGTGCGGGGAGTATCGCACCCCATTAGCCAGTCGCCAGTGTAGTTTATGTGCCGCACGACGCCCCACCAGCCGGAGATGATCAGCTTTGTGCCCCGCTCCGTGGGCATCGTCTTTAGGTGTGCCACGGACGGGTGAGTCGCATCCTTGCGGAACTGATTTTTTTGGCCGTTGGCACCGCGGAAGATGATATAACCCATTAGCTTCAAAGCCACAATCACTGCCATCTCAACGTTGGAGAGATCCTGCGTCAGGGACATGTTACACTTCAGCGGCTGTGCGGATTGGCAAGTACGTGTCATTGCATGAAATGACGGCCCCTGCTGGCTGCCCTTACCCTAGGATTATCGGCCAGGTATCTGGCTTGAAGGCAGTACGTAAAAGGGACCCAGGTAATGTCTCCAAAGGCCAGCATGAACCCAAAGCCATCCGTCGTGATATCCATTGTGGTCAGAATCGCGGGCTCGAACCACAGCGCATCGATGACATAGATGAGGTGAAACATGCACACCTAACACGGCGACACTGGGTATCAGCCCAGTCACAGTGGGGGAAGTGCGGAAAGATGATCAATTGGACATGGAAAATGGGGTGTCGCCAGCACGCAAAATGGGGCTACGCACGAGAGCCATGCTGTTTGTTATGTATCCAATCTGAGACAACTGGGACGCAGCCATCCCCAAATCAAGCACAACCCATCCAATGAGGCCAGGGTACAGCTCGAAAAACTCCTTCAAATCAAAGCTCCTGCTCAGCATGCAGTGTTCAGACCCCCCTGCCTCCAAAGCACTACACATGGGCAGAACGTGTGACAGTGTTCAGTTGCACAAAAGCTGTCGTCTTGCAAGACTTACTTACCCTATGCGCGGGTTCAGCTCACGGCCAATAAAGAAGTTGTAGAACCCCACCCTGGTGTTGCCGCCCGCTGACAGCAGCCTGCCTGAAATGTGCGATGTCAGGTACAGGTAGAAGGAGAGGGCAAAGGAGAAAATGACGGAGCCGGTGAGGAGCGGTAGGAAGTGAGTATGCGTCCACGCGAGGTCGACCGCCTTCGCGTAGAACCCAAAGTAGCCCACGGCGGCCAGCGTGACGATAAGGACCGTGAAGCCTGCAGACCACAGATGCACAGGCTTCATTGCGCGTAAATACGATGCCTAAAGTTCGCATCGGACTGCCCATACGCGCAGTCGGGACGTCGGCGCTCGCATCAGATGTCGTGGAAGTCGGCCGCGCTGCGCGCGCACCGTTCATTTTGTACTTAAGCCGTTTATTATCGTTGCCGAGGTTGACGCCCTCGACTGTCTTGCCAGGGAGAAGGATGTGCACGAGTACAACGTATGCAATCCAGCACATAAAGACTGCTAGCCCTTCGTGACTGTATATTGTTTTCCAGGCGAGAGAAGGGGTGGGCACAATGAGGGGGGCGAGCTCGAGACAGCCGTCGGCGCCGCAGAAGAGAACTAACGCATAGCAGACAGCGGGCAGGCCGAACACAATGCCGACGGGGCCAAGCCAGGGCCCCAGGAATTCAAACTCCTGTACGGGGGCACCACCACCCATGCCTGCACCCGTGCCAGCAACCGTGGACTGTCGCAACGGGCTAGGTAGGTTGCAGCGTGCTTGACGACTAGAAATGCTCGGTCGCCCAAACTATGTTTTGCTGCTCCATCCATTGTCGTCAAGCAAAAAATATTTCTGATGCGCAGCTTTGGCGGGTACATGTACCCGTACAATATACAACTTTTTTATACACGATGATGATTTGTATATGTTAAACCCCAAGTGTAAACTGCGACAGTGTATACACCATACGTACAATGTATATACTGTCTAGCACTTGAGACAGTGTATACACTGTACGCCTTTTTGTGTACAGTGTATACACTGTCTCGCAAAATTTCAGACAGTGTATATACTGTCTAGCACTTGAGACAGTGTATACACTGTACGTCAAAATAACGGACAGTGTATACACTGTACACACCGCTACCCCTCTGCTACGTACAATATGGAAACTTGCTGAATGTGAGGCAAAACCCCGTTTTATCGGAGGTTTTTGCCCGTGCGCAGGCGCGCCGCACAAATCTGCAGGATCTGCCTCCGTCATTTTCATTACCGCTAAGATTAGCGCTAAATTGCTATTATTTGTTCGCCACCGCCCATCGCTACTGCGCAGAGTCACCGACCGCTGATGCTCTCGCCATTTCGCAGTAGCACCACTCCGATCAGCGCACGTACGCACGACCGACAGCCACTACGGGCGCGGGGCGGACAGTTTGAATTAGAAATATGTACCGGAGGATAGGTTATCGTGCCGCCGACACAACACGAGTGGCGCGTCAGAGTCGGCGGGAGGCTCGGAAGGCGGCGAGGTGGGCAGTAGCGCCCAAGCGGCGGGCAGCGGGAATAATACAGGTGTGGGTACCGACGCCGACCCCGTCGCCACCCTGCGAGGCAAGTACATATAAAGACAGAGGGGCAAACGGGTAGAGAGAAACAGACGTACATACATACGGAGAGAGGGAGAGAGCGAGTGCGACACACATACACATAAAGAGAGAGGGAGAGAGAGAGAGAGAGAGAGCGAGACTAACAGACACGCATGAATACTACACAAAATGAAAGACACAACACATACACGTGTACACATGCACACAATTGCGCGCAAATAAACACACACATACCAAATAAACACACACACACACACACACACACACACACACACACACACACGCACACACACACACACATACACACACACACACACACACACACACACACACACACACACACAC
>JAPMLY010000766.1:157500-161351 GCA_026401115.1 Tetraselmis chui
AAACCGCACTTATGCTTTGCTTGGCACGCCGACGGTTCAGTCGATCCATGACTACTATCCCTTCGCCATGGAGGATGGGGGCCGGTTGGCGCCGATGGCGGCTGAGTTGGTTAATCGTTTGACTATTTTGGTGGCCGTTCGTCGCTTCCATGGCATGGGTGATGTTGACTCTCGCTCTTTGCGTTGTGACAGTTATGTTCGTATGCAACATTTCGTTCGTCGAGCTACTTGTGTTCCTTTTCGGAGTTTTTGGGGGATGTGCGACGTGAATTCATACAACGTCTTTTTTGTTGCTCTTCATGGAACTATGGGTGCTTATGTCCGCGACGCTTTTTAGGAGGGCAGTGTTGACGGTGTGGCATGCCTTCATGTTCCTCGGGCTCAGGTTTTTTCCTCTTTTTGCTTGGTGGCCTCCACTGCTTTCTCTTGTAGGAAATTCAAGTCAATTAGACCGGTACACGGCACGGACCGCTGTACGTACGGGCTTTGTATCGGGCTTATTATCCTACGGCCTTTGTTGCGCAGTCATCGCGCCCGCACACACTCCACCGACACCTACCCGCACCCGCGCCCGTTCCACGATGCTGAATCCGAGGCGCATCACGCTTGTATGGGCCGTGGCCTTGCTTTTCGGCTTGGCGGCACTCGTAAATGCCGTCCCCCCCGCGCCAGATGCGGTGATTGGTACGGACCCCTCCGCCGGGAGCGCAACCTCAACGTACATGTGCATGTAAACACACGCGCAGGGCCACACACACACACACACACACACACACATACACACACACACGCACACACACACACACACACACACACACACACACACACACACACACACACACACACACACACACACACACACACACACACACACACACACACACACACACACACACACACACACACACGCACACACACACGCACACACACACGCGCGCGCGCGCATACATACGCACACGGTCACACACGCGATCCCACACACGATCACACACACACGCACACACAAGGTCACAACACACACGCGCACGCACTCTCACAAACACATAATACATTCACACGGTCAGACCCACAATTGAAATTGAAATTGTTCATATCGAACCAACAAAATGGACCGGCAGCTACCTATCGACCCTGTATACTCAGTTATACAAAACTTACGAGCAAGTTTAGACTAGGTCCCTTCGACGAGGTACACCTATCGACACACCTAGCTTCACTGTGCGTCGACGTTCTTCGGGAGTTAAGAAACTGTAAGCAATCGCAGCAATTGCCGCAGCCCCCCGCCTAAGCAATAACGTCGTAATATTTTGTAATCAAAAAATATCTAATGATAAATCCACTTGTCAAGAAATGCAAAACTAGACTGCTACTCAACCGTCACGATGCACGGCCCGCTCCTGCCGAACCGGGGTGTCGACCGGCCTAGGCCGGTCGCCGGTCGGGAAGGACGACGGGCTAGCCTGATCTAGCTCCCGCGTGCCTTCGGTCTTGCCGAAGATAGGAGGGGAAAGGCTGGCAGAAAACCCCTCCTCACGTGGTCGCTCGTCGATCCCGCCGCCGCATCCCGTAGCTCCGCCCCAAGGTCGTTGCCGCGCCCACTGACGCGACGTTGCTCCTTGTCTAGGTACCCCGTCACCTCAAGGGCAAGTGGGGGGGGGGGGGGGGGGGGGGGGGGGGGGGTAAGACACACAAACAAAGGGAGAAACTGGCGCTCCTCCCTCCGCGCCTGGATATTCCCCGCTCATTTTCCCGATTTTTCCTCTGTCTAGTACCCGGTTTCCTGTCGGGTAGTCAGTATGAAATTAAAAATGTCGCTAGTCTCCACGATACGCGGCCTGCTCCAGCCGTTGTAGGGACGCGGGTCAGCGAGGTTGGTCAGCTTGAGCTGGTCGAGGCGAACTTGCTTGACCTCGGCTCTTGTGCGACTCCGGTCGTACCGGAGCTAGGGGGAAAAGGCATATGAAAAAAACCCTCGCTCAAGTCGTCGTCGGTCCCGTCTCGATCCGTGCTCATCCCCGCCCGAGGTAGTAGTTGCCCCTCCCGACGCACCTCGCCACAAAGCCGAGTCTTCCCTCCTCCTTCGGGGGCTGGGAAGAGAAAGTAACTAAGCTGCAGACGGTGCCCGGCTGGCTCTCCTCCCCCCGTGCCATATGTTCTCATGTCCCATGTCCTTGCTCCGTCTTGTTTCCAACACCTATCTTATCGCGTTGTGGCCGTCCGTACCCTCCCATGGTGGTTGACGTTGTTAGGGGGCCGCCTTTATGAGCAACGTGCCGTTACGATAACCCTGGGCACACTGCCTGAGGCAGCGTTTCGATAACCGGGTACCGACTAGGGGAGGGGTGGGTCGGACACAAGGATCGAGTCGCCGAACCACAAAAGATGTTGGGTACGGGAATATTTTTCTAAAACCCCCCGTAAAGGGTTTTTTCCGGCGGCGGGTGATCCTAAGGACCACCGCCGCCAGACCGTGCCGCTCCTCCCGCTGCGACCCACCTCCGTCCTACGTAGCTTCAGGCCTCGCCACCATGGGAGACTTAGAACTCTCGCAGGGTTGACGACTGCTAGCGAGCGCCGTGCCCTAGCGCTGCTTCCGAGTTGTCCGCCGCCAGCTCCAACACCCTCGTCCCACCGCTGATCCGTCCGTACCCTTCTTCGCCAAAAAACAATTCACAAACATCGTTCCCGCCGTGACGGGAGATTACATGTGAGTATTTAATAGCTGAGAAAACATATCGGACTGGCCGAGCGGGAGATCCATGTGGTGGTGTACGGATATTATGCTCTTCCAAAACCCTCCGTACATGGCTTCCCGACAGCTGCTGATCCCGCGGATCGCAGCTGTCGGTACCTCGTTCAGCCCCCTACCGTGCCAAGCATGGCACGGCTACGGGGTTACCAACACCCACCGCGTGGAGGTAAAGGTAGGTGCCGTTGGGCATGCGAGCGCACCCCCCTCCGGGGCCGCCGCCGCTGACCCGCCGGCGCCTCACCTAGCCGCTTCTCCGCTAGCGACCGCCCACCGGCTTGTGTCATGCCGTGCGTCTCCCCCCGGGAAGACTCGACTGGCACATGGCTAGTCGACAACGATCGAGCGCCTTTTGTTGGCGCAGCTTCCCGGCTGACCATCGCCAGCTCCAAAACCCGCGTCCCACAGATGATCCGGCCGTACCCTCCTCGCCACCAGACGCTCTTGAGGTACATGTCGCACTCCTCTGAAGTAGGACTCTATCTAATAGTATCTTGCTACGAAAAACATATCGGACGGGCCGAGCGGGAGATTTTGACGCCGGTATTGCACAGAAATCATTTATTCAAAAGCCCTTCGTACAAGGCTTTCCCGACAGCTGTTGATCCCGCGGAACGCACTGTCGGCCCTCTTAGCCCCCTACCGTGCCAAACTTGGCACGGCTACGGGGTTTCCAGCGCCCACCACGGGGAGGTGAAGGGATGCCGACGGGCATGCGAGCGAACCCCCCTCCGGGGACGCCGCCGTTGCGCCGCCGGCGGGCGCCGGTCAAGCCCACATAGATATATAAGTGGATACATGCATCTTTCCGGCGTACAACCGCGTAACCGTCGGCCCGGAAATAGACTGCCGTCTAGCTGTGCTACAACTTACATGTGATCACTCTTTGTGCACGAACTGTGCATTCGAAACAGTCTTTTGCCCGTGCACGAGCGCGCCTACGTAGTGCCAGATCATCAGGCAACCGCTGTTGCGAGAGCCCAATTGCGTGCGTGCGTGTGTGTGTGGGGGGAGGAAGGGGGGAGAGGGAGTTATGTATGTCTTTGTGTGCCCCCCCCCCTCTCTCTCTCTCTCTCTCTCCTCTCTCTCTCTCTCCTCTCTC